>OX375865.1:7274286-7554128 GCA_947359475.1 Heligmosomoides polygyrus bakeri
TGAAACATAATTTTTTTATCAGATAGAGCGAAAAATTCTGTGCAGAAGGTAACGTTAATGTGCAAATACAAGTTGAATTTTTACTTGATAATAGACGAATGAATGATAGCAACGCAAAACGCTGATAACTTTCCGGACAACCTAATAACATGAATTTGTTGGCTGAAAATTTCAGTACGATTTCTTTCATGATTTCATTCACTTAGTCAAAAAATGAACACTTCGTTTGAAGTTTTATAAAATTCTCATTTTTGTAGAAAATAATGGTTTATATCCTGTTCTAAAGAGCAGAACCGCGGCAGTTTTTAGCGCCAAAAAAGGGATTGCGCCATGCAGTTGTCCAAGACTTTAAGACTGTTTTATTCGATTGATAGCAAAATTGCTGTTTGCATAGAGTTTTACGCCTGTAAACAACATAACAATGAAAACTGTAAAAAACACATATTCTCACTTTGATACCTCATGTAAGCAGCGTTCACACTATCAATCAAATAAAATTCGCGGCGAGCTTTTCAAGTGCAATGCGCAATCTGGTCTTTGACGCACTAAATGATTGCTACCTTGTTGCGCTTAAGACAAAAGTTAGTTTATTATTTTTTCAAAATAAACAAAACTTGTGTAAAATTATTACACTCTTTCGGGCAGCTGAACTTGGAAAAATTCAAGAAAGTTGTACTAAATTTTTCTTGGACAAAAGATTATTCTATCCTTCTTGAAGTGTTCGTATTTTAACCTGTAAGAAGCTCGTTTCAATTTGGAAGATGTTTAATTCCAATTTAATTCGAAAAGTGTCCAACTCGACGTGAAAATGATAAATGCATATTTTACATTGCGGCTAGGCACACAATTTTGAGAATTAAAGAATGTGTGTAATCTATGCAATCCGGAAGACCCAAAAACTCATCGAGATTTGGCAGCATGGATCGATATTGATAAGCTGCATAAAGTCGAACAGGCCCGTAATTACGAAAGAAAAGTGAGGGATTCGTTGGTCATGCAGTCGAGTGCAATGTCTCTGTAGGGCATGTCAGGTCAGTGCAATTATGGTCGAAGAAGGCCTCTACATCGACGCTCGATCTGGTGCGTCAAAATATTGGCGTCTGGACTGGTTGAAAATTTTGAGCGAAAAAATACTTAATATGAATGTTGGGCTTCCCAGCATTCATTCTGCAAAGACAGAGCATGAAACGCTGTAGAAGCCCAGTCGCACTTTTGAAAAAAGTCTTCACTTTAACCAGCTGAAATTTGGCCATCTGATTTCCCGGCTTCTCGATATTTGGTACTTGGAGTCTCTACATTAGCGTACGGTTAGCCAACCTATTTTTGGACCTAACTCATTTGCTTAGGACGTAGAAATTCGCTGCCAAAATCGGCGACAGAGAGTGCTCTTTGTTCACTCGCAGTTTTGACGAATTGCAACCAGAACACAAATGCCCAAAGTGAACTTGAAACGTAAATTTTCTATGTCATTTTCCTTCCTTAAAGATGAGTAGATTGCAAGCTACAATAACAGGTTTGGAATGAGGATGCTTCCGCTGAAATAAACAAATCGGTTGAAGCAGTTGCAGACTCATGCATATTTTCCTGCCAAATTTGGTATCAAATGAATTGTCGCAGCCAGGAGAAGGTCAAAAACAACAGGAAATTAGAATTTAATTAGGTTTAAGTATTTTAAAATGTAACTGGGCAGCACTATTTGCGCCTGGGGGACATAATTAAGCGAGACTCGGCGACGGTGTTGGGTCGGGTCACAGTAATTAGGACCCCTCCTTAATTGCGGCGCTGGTTTTCAGGCTTCCATCCATTTTTTAATGGCGGTCGCATGCCCATTGGTAGGTAGGATGATGCTAGGAGCGCTTGTAAATTTTCGTGAGAAAGGCTTTACTTTGAGCAAAGTTATCATGATGCGACGCAAAAAACGCGTTTTTGCGTCGCAAACGTCGTTTGGTTGAATGTTTAGCGGCGGTACTGTATTAAGTTTATTACGTTCGCATAAGGCAAGCCTGCGAAAGAATCAACAAAAACAGTTATCCTACTATATATAAAGGAGTTAGCGGTTGTCCGTCCGTCCGTCTGCTCATTCGTCTGGCCTTTCCTAGAAGTCGAGTAGCAGGCGTCCGTGTTCAGACGAGGTGCCACCCACGCCGTGTCGAGACCGTCAGAAGAAGTGTCACCGATGTCGCGCAAGGGGCGTTCGAGTTCAAAAGGACATGCCAGCGACGTTGCTCAACACGCGTTCGGATTTAGAGGATGTGTCACCGACGTCGTGCAACAGGAGCTCGGATTCAAAAAGCATGTCAGCGATGTCGCGCATTGGGCGTTTGGGTTCAGAAGAGGTGTCAACGATGTCGCTTAATGGGTGTCTGGGGTCAGAAGACTTGTGAAATGATAAGACACGAAACAGAACATATCAAATCAAACATCTAGCAAATACAAAGACACACAACCGATGACTGGCTCCTACCAAATATAACTAAGAAATACTGTGAGTATGCAACATGTTTGACACCACTCCTTTAAACTGACTGAGTTCCAACTTGGCAGTAAGATTCTTTGGTAGGCGCTACCTGCCCTGACAGTAAAGGACTGCGCACGCACCCTGGTTTTGGGTGGCTTAAGACTTATCTTGAAAACCGCACCTCTAGATTTGGAGGGAGTGATCTCGAAGAAATTTTTAGGGCACTTTTTAGGGAATTCGTACAATTCAGGTGTTAACAGTCGTATTGCAAATTCGTTGCGAATCTCCAACATGGTCGTTAATCTCAATGCATTGCGAAGTGAAACAGCGCTCTAATTTTATTTTCTGCTATTTCAGGTAGATCACGATGTCTACATGATGGTATCACCAAGGGTTAGAGAAGAAGCGAGGGAGTACTTCAACTGTTCTGACCTAGAAGGCGCCGAAATTGAAACTCAGGGTGGTGCTGGTACAGCTTTTTCGCATTGGGAAAAGCGCGTGTTCGAGGTGCACAAAAACTTTCATTTTTCAGAATTCCCAATTTAATCGTTGCCAGTTATTAAGTGACTTTAAATAATACGATTTTCTGTATTCAACGTACATTTTCACCTTTTTAGAACGAAGCAATGTCTGGTTACTCGACACAGGTTTTTGCCATATCCCGTATTACTCTCGCGGTGTTTGAAGATTCGGGATGGTATAAGCCAAATTATGCGTACGTTTCCTATAACCTTGAGAGCAAGCTCGTTATTGGATGCACCACGCATTCAGCGGTGACCAGTTAGTAAGCAACTCAGAGCCTTCCATCGTTCTGGGGTAGGTAAATTGGTACCAGACTTGTCTGGGATGGGTGAAACTCTGAATTGTTTATCGGTTGACTACTGCAATTTACTGCAGGCCATATACGCATTCAAATTGCCCCCAGATACACGTATAAGTTATAGTTGCGCTTGAATGACCTACTAGAATAGGTGTTCGAATGATTTACATTCGAATTTGAATATTCGAATTCGCAAATTCAGAAGATCGAATTTTTTGAACGCATTACGCATTCACATCAGAGATGCACACAAAGTTCTGTGCGTTCATTTTTAACGAAATCTTTTAACGCAAAATTTTAGATAAATTTTTAGTAAATCGTAATTTTGTTAAGAATACTGTTACCTGCAGGTTAGCTGTAAACCAATATTTCAAGTGAAAAAAATCGAGGAAAACATACGTTTCAACATCAAAAAGTCAACAGCTAAAGTTCAAGGAATGCAGTCTAACACTGCAATGTAAAATAAACAACTCGACATACCGATAGGGTGTGAAATAAGAACAGGTATGGAATTATCATTCAAGATAATCGCCGACAAGGCATCATAAAATGTGCGATCATGCAGGTACCCGGAGTTCTATCCTTTCTTAGTTTTTCTCTGACTGTTCTACGAGCATATGGAATCTCAATGCGGCCACCAGCTCATTAATTACAGAAAGAAATAATAAAAAATACAATTAAAAGCCTATCAGTGGAATGTTATCACGTTGGCGAACCCATGTCTGGTGCGTGGGACCACTCCAAGTTTTTGCAACGTCGGGACCGTGACGCGACATCGTGTCACACAGTCCCACACTGCCGGAAAGTTGTGACACGTCGTCAACGTGTTAACGTCCAGGAAAAGTAGCTTTTCCAATTTTGCTTATTAGAGGTTTTCTAAAATCGTTTAAAATACCTTCAGCGGCCGAAAACATTCTCCCCGTCTCGACTACTCCAGGTGGGGGAGGGGCAAAAATATTCTGGTGTAAGCAGTGCCAGGTGAGGATAGGCACTCAAACCCTTTTGAGATGCGCCATGCATTCCACTTGTAGGGGACATCGTGAAGTCGATTTGAATGTGTATTTGGCCACCAATGGCTTGCGGTGGCCATGAAAAAGCCAGCGCTTTATGTTTCCCAGACAAGTCTGGTACCGATTCACCGACCCCAGAGGGATCGAAGGCTTGGTCGGCCTGCGCAAGAAATCCCGAAAATAGGATGAGAAACCTAGTACAGGGTGTACGCGTCAGACCTCCCCCGACTACGGTACACGCCCCCTCCCCCCCCCCCCCCCCCGCAAAATGCATTATCTCTAAAAATTCAAAACCAATTCATGAAAACATTTAAATATACTTGTTGATTCCAACAGTTTTTTTTTCAGGAGCAGTCCTAATCGTGAGGATGATACCTGCAACACTAGAGAATAGTAGGGGCAAATGTGATAAGCTCACTGAGAAAAAAGTCCGTTAAAAACTCCGTTAAATTTCTAAAAATTTCCGTTAAGTCGTTAACCCAGATTTTAAGGAAAAAAGGCCACTACTACGGTAAATTCGTTGATTCGTTAACCGTTAAATGTATACCC
The DNA here is from genome assembly GCA_947359475.1 of Heligmosomoides polygyrus bakeri. Lineage (NCBI taxonomy): Eukaryota > Metazoa > Nematoda > Chromadorea > Rhabditida > Heligmosomidae > Heligmosomoides > Heligmosomoides polygyrus. The sequence goes on from OX375865.1 coordinate 7,279,124, forward strand.
CTGATTCACATTCGAATATTCCAAAAACCTAGTCTTTCTTGTGTATTCGTATTCGAATTTTCAGCAGTTCACATTTTGCGAACGTTCGAATATTCAGAAAAACTGAACATATTTGACTTCGAATATTCAAAAGTTGTGAGCATTCAAAACCATTCGAATATTCGACAAATTTTTGAGAGCATAACTATGTACAGTAGAAGTAGAATGCGTGGCACATCCTAAAAGGGACTGATCAACACCGTCCTTTACCCCTACTCTTTAACCTGCCTTTCCGTTACCAGATGATCGCGCCGTGGAGCGTTGAGACCCTTGAAGACTACGGAATATTGCTTTTGAATTTACAGCAAAGCGTCTGACATGACATGGGGACGAGGACTTGGGTGCGAGTTCGCGAAGCGAAGCTGCCTGTCATGGATGAAATCGCACCCGAAGAATCCATATCCGTTCTGCACAACCTATGAACACGCCAGGTAATCGAAGTCCTTCGAATACTATCATTTTGGTTGACAGAAGGCGAGAGCTACAATGTTTAGAAGCAGAACATTGCAAACGAATCTACCCCCGTGGGGGAAGAGGTTATATGGGGGGACGGTCAGGAGGTGCACCCGCCCCCTGTTGGGAGGCGTGCGATCTTCCTCTCACCCCCCCCCCCCCCTTGCTCACCCACCCCAACTCCCTAGGCTTCACCAAGAGTCTAACGGCTGCCTTACGAAACCTTTGACACGAGAAACAAGCCGTGTACCTCCGACGCCACGCCCCCAGCAGGGGCGGGTGTACCTCCTGTCGCGCTGCCGGTTATATGGCAGAATTGGTAGTGAACTATCTTTCAAAAGCGGGACACTAAATCAGCTCACGAATAGGGCTTTCTTCACAATTTCCAAGCAGAGGGAGGTCATGCTCTCTGCTTGTATCAGTTTTTGTAGCGAAGCTCCTTACAGTATCCAGTTCCAGCATAGACACTTCCTGATACACTTTTGCATTTCCTAAGAAATATTCAGGTGCTCTCCAAATCGAAAATCTAAAATGCGATGTAATATGGTAGTGGATTCCAAGAAACCACCATCAGAATACGACTACAACATACACGGGTTGTACTTCGATAAGAGAGGTCATCAAATTAGCGGATACGGCCATATCGATGTTGCAGATTACTGTCCGTATTACAGGGTGAGCTATTGCTGTCATTGAAGCGAACATTTAAAACAGCTAAGATTTACATGCCGCTTATTTACAGCCAGTGTTCAGTGGCCTAGCGACCGCCAAACGTCAGGTGGAGGGAGGGGCGGTTCACTCCCAATCCTCGCAGAGCCGTCCTCTAACCAGGAACACTCGCTGCACAACATCATCGACTGGTTTCCTGGGTCTGGACACGTGTGGCACGACGTCTGTGGCAGTATTCCGATCCCGGTCCGGACGCCTAGTCCCCCTTACTGGTGCTTTCTTACTGGTTCCCCTTACCGGTTCCCCTGCTGGTTCTCATTATCGTCGTCCTTTCCAGTTCCATCCCTTGGTTCCCTTTTTTGTTTCCCTTATTGACTCCCTTACTGGGCCCTTTCTACTGGATCCCCGTTTTGGTGCTTCCACTTGCTGGTCCCCCTTCTTCGTTCCACCTCCTGGCCCTTTCGTTGTTTCCTTTATTCACCACCTCCTAATGGCCCTTTCTTACTGGTTTGCCGTCCTTTGCCCGGATTCAGCAACGAAGGAGTCGGTAAATCGCTACCACACATTTGCCTAACCGGCTGCTTGCCAGAAACCTACAGGTCCTTGTGATCCACGAAGGACGCGGTGAAGGATGCCGCGCATGCGTACGACTACATTTTGCAGCGCGCCCAACTCGTTGCCACTGATTCAGACATTAGAGGTAAAGCGTACCTGCGCCGTTTACCCGACGCTCTAGCCGGGTAACCGTTACAACGGTTTCACTAGAAACCTACCACGCCGCGCGTTGACGAATCGTCGTACGTGGCGGTTTCGCGGTAAGTTCCATCGTTACCGGTCGGAAAATGGTTGATGAATCCGGGCCCGGGTCCTCTCTCTCTCTATACACCTACCCCCACCCCCTCCCCTTACTTCTCCCACCCTCGTGAGTGACACGTTCTCTGAACCACAATGCCTTTTGCGCGACATCGGTGACACGCCTGTTGAACCCACAGCTTGTGAAACGACGTCCACAATACATATTCTGAATCCGGAGGCTCGCTGTATGATGTAGGAGACACGTCTTTTAAACTCCGACGCTCATTGTGCGACATCTGTGACGGGTTTTCTGAATTCTGACGCCTGTTGCGCGACATCTATGAAAGGCCTCAATCAGAAGCACGGACGAAGAAAAGGACAGCCGCCAACTCTTCTGTATATAGTAGGATATAGGGCTACCGCGATCTCCTACACGAAGCCTTTCTATAAAACTTTGGGCGCGTAGGAGCGCAGTCAGGGGAGAAGCCCGCTGTCGCGGCACCCGATTCCAGCTTCTTGGCTCGGATTTACCGCTCTGGTCAACCGAGCCTTCCATTCTTTCGCGGGGAATCAGACTCATCTGGGAAGGGCAAAGCACTGAAATGTACGTAGTCATTGTTCACCTCAAGTCATTGTTTACCTAAAATTAGTATACAGATTGCCATTGACCTCCTGTAGAACAAGAATGTGTGGCGCATTCCAAAAGTGCTTCACTCACGCTGCCATCTGTTGTTTATTCAAGTGAAGCTCTGCTCTTGTGGAAGGATTTCAAGTTTAAAAAGGTAGAAGCAACCTTTCAGGTTGTTGAGACTACTTCCAAGACCGATGCTGACACACGCTGTACGTTTTTCGGCAACATGCACTACAGCAACTACTCTCTTGAGGTGAAGCTCTTGAGGTTTAATTTGTGATGCAATGTGTACAGCCCTTGAGTGTGATTGAAATGAAATATACAGGTGTTTTCGCCAACGTCTCGATGTTTTGAATTGGATAATGGCATAGATGTGACAAACGATCGTGGAACAGTGACATGGGCGCATAACGTTGGCTGTTTTGAGGTTCGTCCAAGTTTGTCGAAATCGAGGAGATGTAACATGCTCTTGGAATCCGTTAAAAAGCTGCTGGAGCCAATTTCAGCAGGGCCGAGAGATTCCATAAATTTCTTCTTTGTCCATATCAGGCTGGAAGGATTCCATCTTGGTGACTGCACCAGAGCCATTCAGTTCTTTTTCAATATAAAATCAAATGTTTTTGTGATTTTATAGTATATTTTATTATTTACAAGGTTGGTGCAAAACAAATACAGATTTCTGCTTCTCTGGTTTCAGCACTTGGAAAGTGAACTAAGATTTTTAACATGAGGTACTATACATTGTTGGAAAGCTTATCATATGCGATTTCTAAATATTTATGTGAAATTTAATTCAAGTTACTAAAGAAAAAATTACGGTTTTTATTTTCAGATATCTAAACGCAATTTTCGCCAAATTTTCCGGGGTACTTATGAAGCACAGGGCCCGTAGGGTAAAAAACAAGCCTGTTGGTCCGGTTCTGTGTTCTTCTCCGCGGACGCCACGGAGAGCACAGACTGGGCAAGGAAGGGAACTCCGAAGGATGTGGCCGAATTAAGCACAGGTGTAGTAGGTGGATCACATCATAGGGTACTTTGTATGGGCACATGCCCTATGCTTCAGAAGTACCTTTTCAGGCTTTGGATGATGCCGAAGAGCTTCTTTTGGTTCAGCCACTAAGCAAACGTCGCCTGTTATCACAAAGTATTTATTTCTCATTGCAAGTCACAATCCATTCGAGAAACGGATCGCTGGCACAGCGCAAAAGATGGGCCGACGACATCTCAAAACGACGATTCTTCTGACTTTCGGTCAATTCAGCTTCTTGGACTTCCCAATTTGCTTCAAATGGCAACAACTTTAGTGTGATCGACGTCGAGGTCCTCGACGATATCTCGCGCGGTTTTGCGCGGATGAGCTTCGACTGACGCCTACAATAGATCATCATCAACGCCTGCCATGTGGTTCGCCTTCGAGGCTGGTGTTACTGACACGAACCCTTTGGAACCAACGTTAAACTGTGCATTCGTTCACACTTCCCTGGCCCCATACTTCGTTGATATTTCGAGTGGTTTGAGCGGAAGTACGGCCCGGTTTCAACTCGTAGAAGTAAATTTGAGGAAAATCGGGTTTAGACATCTGAAAATAAAAACCAAATTAAATAATCAAATTAAATAATTAATTTTTTAATACGCGATCTGAATTAAATTCCAGTAAGCTTTCCATAATGTATAACACCTTATGTTGAAGGTCTCAGTTTATTTAAAAAGCGTCGAAACCTATGAAGCAAAAAATCTGCATTTCTTTTCCACCAGCCTAGTATTAAATTATATACGTGCGCGTGTAGCGCCGTCGGAGAAGGTGCCTGCAGTCACACCGATACCTGACACCCGATCTTAGCCTCCTGGTTCGAATTTCTAGCCTAGGATAACCAAGCCCTTCATCCTTCCGTGGTCTATGAATTGGTACCAGCCTTATCTGCGAAGTATCGGCTGACCACTACAAGTCATTGTATGGCCAAATGCGCATTCAATTTGCTTTCGCGAGGTGCCATAGGAGTAGAATGCGTGGCGTTTCCCAGAACGGACTGATTAGCGTCATTCTCCATCCTTTGTCCTATATATTTTTATTTTCATTCTATAATGGGCATTTCAGACAACATGCGAAAATAATACTCTCTTTGTTAAAACACAGCGATCCCAATTCTATCCATGTTTCTGGAAGGGACAACCTATACATATAGAAAAGGTAATTATGCACGTTACTCGGCTATAAAAAAACCAAAGCTCATCAGTTCTTAGTTTGTAGAACTGCAGCTGATACGGATCTATTGTATTTTCAGCGTCTGCAGGAAATCGGTACTGTCAGGATGCGCATAATATGTCCTTCCTGCAACGAAATCTGCGGTGATCAGCATTGTAATCCTGAAGTTTTTGTCGCTAACAGAATTGGAGATCCTACACGAGCCGCTAACCAAGGAAAATACGAATTTATTTTGAAAATAGTAGCCTTTATGCTGTTGTTCTATTAACCACGTTTGGATATTTATTAGTCAGTAGGTTATTTAATAGTTGGATGCCGCATGGAAACAAGCAAAGTGAGAAAAAAATTCCATATGAATCTTATTTAGAATGTGAAGACATTGTGTGTAAATTTATTTAAGTCTTATTCATCTTCAATTATAATTCCGGATTAATGTTACAATAAAGCTTTAAATAAAGGCTACAGCACATTTGCGGTGTAGGCCATTTACACCATATCAGCTACGGTGTCGCAACTATTGGGCCTACAGATTCTCTGGACGATCCAGTTTTTGGGGGACGAGCGTTCTACCCCCTCGTCTCCCTGGATCGCCCCCCCCCCCAACCTCCTGGGCTTGCTCAGAGTCCAGTGGCTGCCTTACGAGATAGCGGATACGCAGACATTTGCCACGCCCCTGTTTAACCCATTGACGACCGCGCGGAAAATCGCGTGTCTGCCGCGTGGGACCGCGCGCTGGGACCGCACGGACGCTGCAATCTCGTGAAAACACTAATTCACGATATTCCGAATGAAGCTCCCTCTCCAAAAGCTCCCTCTCGTATTGGAGAAGGCCGGAACAGGTTTGAAGCAAAACTTAGAAGATGAATTTGCTCTTGTGAGAAGGCCTACGAAGAAAAAGGACGCACGTTTGCCGCGAATCATGCAAATAAGGTGACTACATGTTGTAGCAGGTGTTTGACATATTTTTGTCTAAACTGTTTTCAAAATTTTCACAAGAAATATGACTAGTTATTCTCTGCATGACTATTTTTACAAGATGTGAGTAGCTGTTTGTGAATAGTGCCGATCTTTGTGCAGCTTGAATTGTGTGTGGTGCTAATTATTAGATTTTATCAGTGCTTAGAAGTAAATAACTGCCGGACCACAGCACAGTAGCATTGTAAGGATCCAAAATATCTAACGATTACTCGTAAACTACGGCAAAAGCGAGAAATAGGCCGTACCGAACAGTTTTATAACCGCGGGCCAAAATCGGCCCGCGCGGTCCCACGCGACAGAAAAACTGCGGGTCGAAAATGGCCCGCGCGGTCGTCAATGGGTTAAAGGACGGGGGTAGAACGCCACTCCGCCCAGTTTTTGTACCCTGTTTGGATCGCACTTTCTTCATGACTGCTCAATATTGTAACTGCAGAAAAGCTGAAAGACTGCCAGTTATGGTATACTGTGAGATTTTCGCGTCGAATTTGTCACTTTTCAAATCAAATTGGACACTTTTCAAACCACGTCAAACTGTACTCTTCTAAGCTACCTTTAGAATTTTGAAATCAAATTTAATGTTTTCCAAATCGAAACGAGCTTCTTACAGGTTCAACCACAGACTCTTTAAGATAGTTGAATTAATTTTTGGTTCGAGGAAAATTTGGCATAACTTTTTTGAATTATTTTAGTACAGCTGCCCGAATGAGTGTAATAATTTTATATAATTGTGATTTTTCTCGAGAAAAGCTAATCCATTAAACTTTTTTGTAAAGCACAGCAAAGCAGGAATCATTTAGGGCATTAAAAACCAGGAGCGCAGTCGGAGGAGGCGCCGGCTGTCGCCTGCACCCGATACCAGGTTCCTGGTTCGGATTTGCCGCCCAGGCCAACCAAGCCTTCCATCCCTCCGGGGTCGGTGAATTGGTACCAGACCTGTCTGGGAAGGATAATGCACTGACTTGTACATCGGCTGGCCACCGCAAGTCATTGTATGGCCAAATACGCAATAAAATAGTCTCCACGACATCCCGTAGAAGTAGAATGCGTGGTGCATCCAAAAGAGGATTGAATAACGCCGTTCTTTATTCGTTTTTATCCTTTCTTAAAAACCAGATTGCGCTATGCACTCGAGAAGTTCTTCGCGATTCTTATTTGATTGATAGTGATAATTGATAGTGATTTTTTTTTATTTATTCAGGACGTGACGATGACTACATCACGTGTTATTTAGAAAATAACATAACGGAAGGCAAAACCAGTGCTTAGTAAAAACAGTAGACTCTAATGTCCAGAACAAACATGAAGTTAAAAAAAATGCAACCTAAAAGATTAGACAGTGCAACAGGAACAACTGCAATAGATGTCTGAACTCTACCTTGCAATCTGTCTACGAGAAAGATGAGACCTAAGTTGATTTAACGTCATACTGAGTATGCGGTCCTTCATCAACATCCTGAAGCGTGCAAACACCCGGTGAGAGAAGAAAGTTGACCTGGGTTGGCATCTACTCATCGAGCCAGCTAGCCTTATACCGCCACTTCTCGTATTGGTATCAGCGAAGTAACAAAAATCACTTGCGTTGACATCAACCCTACCAGTAAGTATTTTGAACATCATAATTATGTCGTTATTTTCTCTCCTGCTTTTCAGGGAACGCAAGCCTAGTTGTTTCGCCCTTTCCGCGCCGTTTGGAATTGAAGAATAGCTAAGACCAAAGCATCTCATTAGCAGCTTACGAGTGAAACTGTTTTGCACACTTTCTAGAAAATCAACGTCCTTCTTTTTAGTAGGATTGAAGACTGTGGTGCCACCTTCAATAATTGGACGCACGTAGACCTTGAATGCTCGGATAAGTACTTGTGGGTCACGTGTTTTTAAAATCTTGAATAAGTTGTATATGCGAAACATGGCTTTATTTACTATAACTTTATAGTGGGTTTTGAAGTCAAGTTTATAGTCAAAATGGTAGCCCAAGTCTCTGACCTCACATACAGTTCTTAGCCTTATGCCATCCACCAAATACATTCTCTCTGAAGAACAGTTACCAACGGTCATCACGTATGTTTTATCAACGGCAAGAGGCAAACCCCATCGCTTGGACCAACAGCTGATAACATCAATTGCTGACTGCAAGCTTAACGAATCAACATTACCTGCTATAGTCTTATATAGTTTGATGTCATCAGCATACATTTTGCAAGTAACGTTGCAGGTAGAGACCAGCTCGGGTATCTCATACGTGTATATCAAGAACAGAAGAGGTGAGAGGACTCCGCCTTGCGGAACTCCGCTAGGAGCCGGATAGACATGGGAAAAACTTGACCCAACTTTCACTCGGTATGTCCTGTTAGAAAGAAAACTTTCCACCCATGCCACTATCATTGGATAAACACCCACGACCCTGAGTTTCTCTAGCAATTTATTATGAGGCACTCTATCGAACGCCTTAGCGAAATCGAAATATACAATGTCCACGCTTTCCTTGCAGTTTAGAGCCGCAGTCCAGTCGTTTAAAGATGTTAGTAAGGCTGTCTCAACTGATCTGCCATTTCTGAAACCATATTGCTCTTTCGGGATAATATTGTGTTTCTCTAGATGGTTTATAATCCTCTTCTTCATGATTTTCTCAAAAACTCTCGCAAAAATTGAGGTAATGCTCACCGGCCTGTAATTCTCGGGATCATCGAGAGGAGCTTTTTTGGGTATAGGACTGATAAGAGCATGCTTCCAACGAGCCGGTACCTCACCTTTAATGTAGCTGAAGTTAAAAATGTATTCTAATGGATACCCGATGTAAGGAAGAACCTTCTTAACAAAAAATAGAGGAACGAAGTCCGGAGTGCAGGAGAACGAGTTTTTCCAATTTGAAAGCAATTCAATAATTTCATCTCTATGGAACCATAGAGTTGGGCCCATAGAAGGACAAACTTGTTTTTTGTCAAAACGAGCACTAGAACTAAGGTTAGTGAACGACTTTTGGAAAACTTTAGCTAGAAGATTAGCTTTTGGTTCATCACCTAAGACAATCTCGCCATTGTCTAGTCTTAAACAAGAAGCAGAATTTCCTTTGCCCGTTCTAGAACTTATATACCTAAAGAATTTGGACTTGTCTTTTGACATTAAAAATCGCTTTTCTAGATAAATGTTGTACTTATTGATTGCCTTTTCAGTCCTGACATTTACCTCTTTGAATTTATCCCAAGTAACGTGATCGTTCATAGAAACAGCTAGTTCCCACGCTTGAGCTCGTTTCTTAAGCTTATTGCGTAGATAATGGGGAAGTCCAAGTTGAATGGGAACTACTTTACGAATTGGAACGAAGAGCTCAATGGTGTGATGAAGAACAGCAAGGAAGATTTCATACATCTCATTTACTGTTGAGACCGAGCTAAAACTTCCAAGCCAATCGATAGTAGACAGGTAGCGCTCAATCGCAGGATAGTCAGCATTCTTAAAGTCAGGCTTCAACGTAATGCGCTCCTGGAGGTGCTGAAGCCTTAAGTCAAACGTGATGGTGGAATGATCACTGCTGCCGATCGGAGCACTGATAGTCACATTCTTAACTAGCGATGATTCGTTACAAAATAAAAGGTCAAGAATGGCGTTGCCTCGTGTCGGTGATGTCACATACGGTAGAAAACCATGAGCAATAGTAAAGTCACGAAACTTTTGCGTAATATTGGTGCTTGATGGAGCAGAATGCTGATAAATGCTTCCCGTCGAAAAGCATAAATCAGGCAGGTTAAAATCGCCCAGAAGAATGCATGGAACGTCAAAAGCAGAGAAATCACTCATAGCCTTTAACAGCTGAATTGAATTGTTGATGGAGCAGCTAGGAGTTCTGTAAACACCAATGAGTCGAACGCTAGTTGTGTGAGCAAATATATCGCAGACAAATAGTTCATAACCGTCTCTAACTGATTCTTTGAAGACAACTCTGCAACTATGAGTTTTCTTAAGAAGTATAATAATCCCTCCTCCTTTTTTGTAAAGCCTATCACTCCTCATCGCATTGTACTGAGCACTAAGTATGCCTAGGAGAGCACATTCATCTACTTGAGGACTAAGCCATGACTCGGTAAGTAGAACAAGGTCATAGCTTCTCTCACAAACGCTTGCCACCAAAGATTCAGCATTTTTGACAAGGGACCTGACATTACAAAACATACAACGGAAAGAGAACACATAATTTCTAGAACACTTCAGACGTTTTCCGAACGATTGGGTAAGGGATTGGATGGCTTGGAGTTAGACTGCATATCAGGAGCGGGAGGTTGATTCACTGAGGTTGAGTCACCCGAACGAGGCATAGCCCCGCGTGACCAAGTGGTAGATGAGGCGCCGGAACGTTCTTCTCGCCTGCGCTTTCTCTCAGCCCAAGTGAGTGATTCGCGAAGAAACACATCCCTGAACGGAGTGAAGCGCAACCGAGAAGCATTCCGTAAGACTTGTTTTTGGAAGCGACTAGTTGGAAGAATGACTTTCAAAAGACGAGGATGATTTGACGAAGGTTTACCCATGCGATAAACTGTCTTTGGTAAGCACTCAACATTTAGAACTGCCAGAATCTCAGTAACAGAAGCTAAGTCATGAAAGACATTGTCAACGGAGCGAGGACAATCAGGTTCTGGAAGATTACGAATAACGATAGATCTTTTCAAATCAGGGTCATCGTCAGCTTCCTGAGCGGCCTGAGGCTGAGAAACAACAACAGAAGCTGTAGGCTTTTCGGGAGAGGAGGCCGACTGAAAAGTATTGAGCTTAGACAAAAGATCGGCATTCTCCCTACGCAATCGTTCCATCTCGTCAAGCAGCTCCCTGTTTCTTCGATTGGCGGCCTTGATCTCCTCGTTCATTTCCATCATGACATCAACGATGACCTTCATATAAGGAGGAATACTTTCCTCTTTCGCAATGTCCATAAGGCGATGCAGCCGTTCCGGTTCATGAAATGACTCATCAGTTCGGCTCCTCTTGGCGTGGCGAGTAGGCACTGAAGAGGATCTCGAAGGAGACCAAACCATTCTCGATGATCGGCAAAAAAAAGTCGATAACCACGGAGAGCGAGTAGCAACTTCACCTGCTAAGGTGGCAACAGATCGGGCGAATAATATCAAGTGTCCCCTTGCCACTGGGAACGTCGCAGTGAAAGACGAACGGCAGGAGTTGTCAGACTTCGGCCAAATAGTACCAGAAGTAGCTGGTCCGCGAATGAGACAAGAGCGACCAGTGTAAATGTTGCTTACATAAAGCATCAAAGTGAAATATGCGTGTTCCTCACAATTGACTTTGTTATATTTTCTTATAAGTGTGAAACTCCGTGGAAACAGCAATTAGTCGAATAAAAAGCAAATCAATCAAATAAAAATCACGTATTGGACGAGTGTATGGCGCAATTTCTTATTTTGGCACCAAAAATGTCCGTTCTCTTGCTCTTTCAAACAAGCTGTAAACCTTTATTTTTCCACAAAAAATGAAAATTTTATGAAATTTCAAACGCAGTGCCCTCTTATTGGGAAGTATATTAAAATTCCAAAGAAAGTTATACTAAAATTTTCGTTGAACAAAAAATGTTCTAACCTTTTTTAAAAGGCTCTGGTTAAATGCTGAAGAGGCTTATTTCGATTGGAGAGTTCGCTTTGACTTCAAAACTCACAAGCTAACCTAAAATTGGAAGTGTCCAATTTGACATGAAAAGTGTCGAATTTGACTTCAAAAATGTCCAATCTGGTTTTAAAAGTGTCCGGTTTGATTTGAAAAATGTTTGGTTCAATTTAAAAAGTATCGAATTCTATGTGAAAATGTATACATGCTGGATTTTCCCACCTAATTCTAGACATTCTGCAGTCCATGTCGTGAAGACGGGCAGCGTTGGGAATTAGGAACGCACCAGCCAATCACGTAGCATCGAGCGGGCTTACCATTCTGTGGACGTCGTTACCCTGATCGGCTGCAGTTGTTGGGTTGTGCTCAAAGTTGGTCATGATTGGCCGTCGCATTCTTAATTCCCATTGTCATCCACCTTCGTGATATGTACTCTGGCACGTTATGACAGCTCACTACGTCGCTATCAGACAGATCACGCTTAGTGAGAGCAACTTTATTCATTGAACCACAGTTTCCTTTAAAGAAATGGAAATCTTACAAAATTTAAACGGTGTTTTCTCTTTTTCGAGCAGATGAATTAAAAAATTTCAAAGCAAGTCATGCTAAATATTCCTTGCGGGAAAAATATTTTAGCCTTCTTTGAGAGCATCTAATTTTAGAAGACACTTGTTTTAATCTGGAATATTGGTTTTGATTTCATTAACGTTAAACTTCCTTAGAATGGCGTCCACTTTGGTTCGAGAATATCCAGCGTGACTAGAAAATAACGATATCGCGCTTTCACAACTGACTACAGAAAAAGTTAAATGTTCCTTCTTTTTTCATGCAACTCAGACACTGGGAGAGTTCAAGCACAGTGAAAATGATGTACTTTGACGTCACATGTGACCCGCAGGAGCTATTAGGTTGTAACGAATTAAATAGCACTGGCTCGCGCCATTTTTTGGCGCGTCTTTAGGCGTTTGCTCAAGAACATACCGTAACATGTGGCATATCATTTAGAAGCGCAAACTTTGCTCTACCGGTGAGTACCAAACTTTCTATGTAAAAGTGGGAAAACTTTAGAGTTTTATTGACTTTTTTTGCAGATGGACAAAAGGGTAATCCGAGGCATTTACTTGTATGAATTCAAGCTGGGCACTACAGCTAAGGAGGCGGACGAGAAGATCAACGCCGCATTCGGTCAAGGATGTTCCACAATTCGGACGGCGTATCGTTGGTATCAGAAGTTCCGGAATGGAGATGAGAGCTTGCAAGAACATGAAGGTCGTGGGAGGCATAGTGATGTTGATGAGGACAAGCTGAGAGATGTGGTGGAGGAGGATCCACACAAAGGTACCAGGGAGATAGCGAAGGTTCTTGGCGTCAGTCACAACACAGCTGCCCGGCATCTGAAGCAAATTGGAAAGACCAAAAAGCTGGAAAGATGGGTGCCTCACGAGCTGTCTGAGGAGCAAAGAAACCGACGATATGAGATCTCGTCCGCACTGCTTCTACGGAACGAAACGGATCGCATCGTAACCTGTGACGAGAAATGGATAATGTACGACAAAGGCGACGATCGGCACAGTAGGTGGACAGCGATGAGAGCCCCAAGGTTTTTGCGAAGCCGAAATTGCACCAAAAGAAAGTAATGGTGACAGTATGGTGGTGTTCGCTGGGAATTATTCACCACAGCTTCCTCCCTCCCGATGAATCCATCACGGCAGAGAAGTACTGCATTGAAATTGAAGAATGATGAAAAAGTTGAAGGATATCCGCCGGCCTTGGTAAACCGAAGGCAAGTTCTCCTTCTGCACGACAAGCTCGCCCCCATGTAGCACGAATGACGTTGCAGAAATTGAATGAGCTGAGCATTGAAACTCTACCACATCCTCCGTTTTCTCCCGACCTCTCCCCAACATACTACCATTTCTTCAAGCATCTTGGAGAGTTCTTGGTAGGGAAAATATTCAAATACCAACAGGATGCCGAAAGTGCCTTCGAAGATTCCGTCAATTCCAGAACTTCTGATTTTTACGCTACTGGGATAAGAAAGCTTGTGTCACGTTGGCAGAGGTGTATAGAAACTAGCGGTCATTTCGCTGCTCGCATTATACGCTATGTAAGAGTTTATACTTCCGACGCGGAGCAACGCGATCGCATGTATACTGGCCAAATTGATCAATCGCATCGCTCGATCAATGTGGCCACCATACGTGGCGTCGTGTCGCTCGGCGTCGAAGTATAAACGGCCCCTAATGAGGAGTCGTTCAGAGCAGCATCGCGGTGCGTAGCCACGAAATGATAAGTTCCCACATCGATCGGGCAGCGAGAATAATCGACTTGGGAGATTATCATTATGTCTCGTCGCGCGAAAGACGCTCTGCACTTCGCTTAAGCGGCTTTCACACTGCCGTTGCTGCTGTTGCAGCAGCGAGCAACGAAAAAGGGGTGGAGTTCGATGCTCGCTGCAGCCGCAACGCGTGAGATAAGATAGCGAGATAAGACCTGTGATATGCCTCCGCTGACGAGCATCAGCAACAAGCAATGATGGCGATCATTCCTTGTTGCTGAGGCCGCGCAACAGTTGCGCAACCGGTGCCGGTGTTGCTGATGCGGGGTTGCGGCAGCAGCAGTGTGAAAGACCCCCTCGTTGCTGTTGTTGCTCCTCTGCATCTCTGCGGTATGCTTCATCATTACGGCATCGGTTGCGCAACAGCAGCAACGGCAGTGTGAAAGCCGCTTTAAGCAATTGTAGGTCTGAAGAGATCATCTAGTGTGTAGGTCAAATTCAGGTCACCTATCGATGTTCGGTTAGTTCACCCATTTTCACCTGCAGGTGACCTCTCCCAGTGTCCGAAAAGATAGCTTCGTACAATCACAAAGCGGAGGGGCCACTCTATAGTCACTTGTAAATAGTATATGAAGAGAAACTCACACAACATATAACATATAAAAGCGCTCACCTAATGCCCTTCCATGAAAACAGCGGGTCCCGTCTCCGGAATATTGAAAAAATTATAGAAGCATAAAAAGTCCTTAACGGCTAATCCCAGTTTAAATTCCCGCGCTACCGAATACGTGAGCGTCGACGATTCACCATGGGCGATACTTAGAGGTGACCCGGGGACACCTGGAGCGTATTTTTGCTTATTATAGTTTGTTTTAGTTTTAGTTTTGTCCTAATGTTTTTTGTTGGGGCTTTCTAGGAAAACGTGGGGTTGGGGTGAGGCGGACATGCCGAGAGAACGAGGGGTAGGGCGCAAGTCCCGTTATAAGGTGCCCCCCCCCCCCCCGTCTTGGGATTGCACCAGTAGCTTTATCCTATTGGACAACTTTAAAAAAAACGCCGCTTATCACTTTATTATCACATAGCTTTTTAAACGAAAACAAACAACTCTTGTTTTTCAAGTTGAATAAAAAGCAGAAAACACTAAGCAGCTCCTTGGAGAGATTGGCTTATTCTCTAGAAGTCCTTCTGCAAGCTGGCGGCGTTAGCTGTAGTGAAATAGTGAATAGTGAATGGTGAAGAGTTGGCTTCATATAGCACTTCCGCTAGCGATAGTATTGGTCTGTAGTCAAATGGTGAGTGTTTGAAAATCTTTGGTGAACTCAAATCACTGAATAGCAATATTGTAGTCTCCACCGAACCCAAGAGAAGTCTTTGGGAAAAGTACTTACGTAAAAGGTCATCAATCTAAACGGGACGATGATGGCTGGGATTGGATTCGAATCGAGACAGAGTACGACCATTCCGTCTATATGTAAGCTGTATGCTTCTCTATGCTTCTCTTCATTTTTTTTTTGCGGTGTCAGACTTCAAGAAGAGGCTCCACCCTGTATCTCTTCTTGTAGGCTTTACCCCAAAAGTAGCGAAGCTAGATGTTCTTCTAGCTAGGACGTTCATATATGTTTGCCCATCTCTTCATTCACTATAGCGTTCGTCGACAAATCCTCTGGATAGTGTAGAAGATACCGAGTTTAAAATGAGGGATTCGACGGTTTAATCTCAATGAGGGGGGGGGGGGTCACTCCATACTCACGTTGAAACACTACATAGAGATAAATACTTGTAATATAACATGCCTACCTGAACCCCTACTGTGGCTACTGCAGTCTTTCTCCTGAAATAAGAGGAAATTTAGACGAAAAACGCCGGACGAAAAGACGAGAAAAAGGCGCGTCGACAGGTTCACCGTGGCGATTCGTACAGGGATAGCTGTACAGTGGCCGTGGGTCAACGCGCATACATACGTTCCGGCCCGAGGCTGCCGTGCCCCCCCCTCATTGGGATTGAACCGGATTCGACTTAACGAAAAGTACATGTGGGTAATTAGACGGTTCAATCCCAAGGCGGGGGGGGGGGTACGGCGCCTTCCGGTCGCAACGAATGCGTGCGCGTCGACAGATTCACCGTGGCGATACGTACAGGTGTAGCCGAACAGTGGCCGTGGATCGATACGTGGAGCCTGCAAACGTCCCTGTACATATCGCCACGGTGAACCTGTCGACGCGCACGCATGCGTTGCGGCCGGAGGTGCTTGGAGGCTTTGCGTGTTTTTACGTCTAAATTTCCTCTTCATTTCACGAAATAGACCCAATAGTCACAGGAGGGGTTCAGGTAGACATGTTATGTTGCAAGTGTTCAACTCCGTTTAGTGTTTGGACGTGAGCATGGAGTGCCCCTCCCCACCTTGGGATTGAACCAATTGGACATTTTTATATGAGGAATTCAAAAACAAGCGCTATCCGACTGTAGTGGTTGCAGTGGCTTAGCGAAAGAATTATGTAGCTAATTATATAATAATACAAGGTAATCAAAAACAGTCACCCTTTCGCCGCAATCCTGTCCAACGTCCAATCCAACGAAATAAAATTAAACTCTTAAATATCAAAATAATAGCCACAACTAAATGGTGAGGAGCTATCTACCACTACGAGCCAAACAACGTCATGTTCTGAAGGTTTTCAGCTGCTTACACTGCAACCTGGATCGGGCCGCATTAGTTGGGCGAAGGGCGGCTGTTGGCAATTTGCCAGCAGTGCGGCGGCCCCACATGCTTTCGCGATGGAGCGCGAAATCGTCCATTGCTGTTGGGTTCTTTCGTCGTTCCAAGAGCGCAGATGGGTTCTGCGCTCTTGGAGCGCAGGACCAGGCTAGGGAAGGGACTCCAGGGTGGGTGCCATCCAAGCTGCTCCTGTGGAAACTGCTTTCGTCGCTCAGGGGGTCTGCAGCTGAGTTCTGCAAAACCGCATACAGCTGGAAAAATGGGCAGAAAAGGCCTGACAATTGAGTAGACGTTAAAAGTCCTAAGATCTCATCTAGTCAGTTGAAATGCAAAAACCCACACATGCATGGGATCCGAACCCCCGACTTCCATCGCCGAGGTGGGGCCCTCTACCCACTGCACCACGAGCTGTTAGGCGAAGTCGTCATCACGGGCGTAAAAGAGGCACAAATCGCATGGCTTCCGCGCTCCATCGCCAAAGTGGAGTGTTGCCAACAGCCGCCCTTCGCCTAAATCTTTCGGCCCCTGGATCGAGATTCATCAACCGCTTATCACGCTTACCGGTGAAAAGTACCGCCAAATCCCCTGATACGAGAATCATCAGCATCAGCTTTAACGATATATGGCGCAAATAGGGTTCGGGGGAAGAGTCATCCATCACTCAGTGGTTGTACGCCTTGGTAAGAAGGCATAGGTATGTATAGTTACATCATAAATGGTCTACTTCAGTTCACCGTGGGGGTAGAACACACTATTGCTGCAAAAAATTCCGGTTTCAAAGAGCAAATGGGGCTGTACTACGTGGTGACCTCATCCCCTGGACCGGCGCCCAGTATTTTTCCCCGTTACTGGGCGGTAAGCGGTTGATGAATCTGGCCCTTGCAGTCCACTATTATATGGTATAAAGAATTACCGTCGGTTGGTTGGGCTGGAAGACCGAGTGCTTGTTAAAAAAAGATTATGAAGCTCATGTGACGGAAGCTGATGCGTTAAAATGAGAATGTCCGCGAGAGCGTAGGAGTCAGATTCGGCAGTGGATTAGCAATACCTTGCCGGCGTAGATATCTCATTATCATTGTCATTTATTGCACTTCATTCACCAGCAATACTACGACCAAGAGCCAGACACCACGCATGTGCGCTTCAGCGGTGGACCCCTGCTGAATGTCATAATGCTCATTTTTGGGAAAGAGTGTTTTTAGATTCCTTATATAACTGTATAATTCTAATTAGCTATACAATTTTTTCGCCAAATCTCTGCACTCACCCTAGTCGGACAGCACCCAAAAACACCATTTTGCCTCAATCCTGCAACTGACTGGAATAAAATTTAAAATTCAACACGAGACTGTCACTCGAGCCACACCCCGGAGTCCCTACCCTTCTGGAATCTGTGCTTTCCTCCGTTGACGCGGAGGAGCACAGAACGCACTATTATTGTAATTGTTAGTTATTATTATTGTGTTACATGTCCATACGGCAAGGTCAGAGATTGTTCCCGGGAGGGAGCAGTCTATCAGATTGAATGCCAAGCATGTAATTCCACATATATAGGGGAAACGGGGAGAAGACTAGCCATTCGAGTTAGAGAACACCTGGCTAGTAAACAACGTGGTAACATTAGAACACCTCTCGGAAAGCACAGAGCTGAGCAGCATAACGGTAACGACTTTGAGATAAAGTGCAAGGTGTTGGCAGTAGAAACAGAAATATCGGCAAGGAAGGCATTAGAAGCGTTCTGGATTTTTGCAAGAAATCCTGGCATGAACGACCTCCAGGAACGCCCGTCAATTACGAATGATTTTCTGCCGTTTGTGCCAAAATGCGAGCTGCAGAATGGAAGGGCGCATGTGCAGGTCGTTATCTTTATCTTATACTATCTAGCACCGCATAGTAAGTCTCGTTCGCTCGGTCGTATTAACAGAGATTTGCGAAAGCACTCCACAGGTGAATCAAACGTGAGTTTATCCCTCTTTGAATGGGTTTTCAGGGGTGATTTCTCTAAGGAAGCGAAACCGCTAGAGTGGGGATAGCGTTTGGTGGGGTAAATCGCTTATCTAACAGTTGCACCACGTTCAGGCCTCTGAAGAAGACGGGAGCGTCGAGATGTTAGGCCTGGCAAATAAAGATCCACCGTAACAACCTCGAGCGGCACAAACAAAGTATTGACAATTATTGTTAGTTTTCCTCGCTAACAATGTGCCCATTCTGTCAGTTGACATCACGGTTGCGAGGCTACTCGCCCTTGCGAGCGTTGTTCCGAGCGTGGTAGTGTAAGTGTCAGACAGAAGAATCTGTCCTTTTCTATGGTCGATAGTGGAGGAGGCCATCCTGGGGCGATTGCGGTAAAGCTATGAGTGATAGGGAAATGAAGTTATCCTTCTTCCCCGCTTAAGGGCCTGTTCATACTTCGCGGCAAGAGTGACTCGTCGCCTGTGCAAAACATGCATACCGATCAGAAAGAGCACGCGCCGCCAAGAAGTGTTCATACTGGAGCACCGGCGCTGTCGCTCCAGTTGATCTTGTCGCTCTAGTCTCTCCAGCCGATGCTGTCGCCTGTTCATACTTCCGCGCGCTGCGCACACTGCGCACCCTGCGCGCGCTGTGCTCTCGTCGCTCTTGTCGCCGCTGTCGCGAAGTATGAACAGGCCCTAAGATCCGCACCTCCTATCTATAATAAAGGGCTCCACATTTGGGCATTCTAGGTACAACTATAGAGCCGGAGCTCTGCAAATCGGCTCAGGGTCGCCTCATATTAAGTAGCTGCTCGCCTCTGTACAAGGCACATGAATGCTCAACTACATAACTAATATACTAGCCGAATTGAGCAGAGAAGTAGAATAATCGACTGCTGCAAATAACTCTCAATTTCGTGCAAAACAAGTATAAGGTTGCCCTGTATGGTAAGTTCTCTCTCCACGAACCACTTAGCGCCAGCGGAAATCCAACCTATATGTTCACCATAACTGGTATCTTTAGTTTATTGTAAGACTCAGCAGGACTAGGTGTCCTTTTATTTACTTATTTGTTTATTATCCTTACAATAGGATGCTGTCCTGTATCGCCCATCGTGATGTAGTCGGAACGGTGTTAGTCACCGAATATATATATATATATATATATATATATAAAGAGAGTAGAATAGATACATATAGACATGTATGTAGTAAGTAGCGTATAGTCGTGTGCATATAGAAAATATAGATACAGTAGTATGAAGAATAGAGACATGCGAACGGTCTGAAGAATAGAGACATGCGAACGGACCAAATAGGTGATTCAATTGCTGCAAAATGCTTTGTCAAAAGAAGGCAAATATATAAAATCGAAAAAGCTCAATCCATGAAAAGCAACATTCCACGTCGTCGTGCTTGCCAGGAAAATCAAGAACTCATTCTGAACTTCATTGATCTGTACAGATGGTGTACACAGATCTGGAATGTTAAGAGCTGATAGCAGATCTATTTCTTTAAGGCCTATGTCATACCATCGCTCACCCCGAGCGACGCCTAATGATATGCTCCCATATCGATCGGGCGGCGCGACGGGATCGATATGGGTGCATATCATTAGGCGTCGCTCAGGGTGAGCGATGGTATGACATAGGGCTAAGACTTCTTACGATTAGGCCTATGTTATACCATCGCTCACTCCGAGCGAAGCCTAATGATAGCCCTCCATATCGACTCATCGCTTCGCGCGATCGATATGGGAGCTTATCGTGAGGCTTCGCTCGGGGTGAGCGGTGGATGACATAGGCCTTAAACGTCGGAACGTTAAGTGCCTCTATAACGTTGCCTGGATTGAACTGAAACCATCTCGTCGCTCGAACAAACAACAAGTTTATCAGCCCATTCCTGTGTTTATTATGAATCCTTTGAAGACAACACAACTATAACAGCTTTTACAACTATAACACACGCACATGTGCTCGACGCTCTCGCCTTGAGAGCATCTGTAAAGTTTTGTAAACGTTATGAAGCATGAGTAAAGTTACGAATAAGGAGGAACGTGAACCACTGATTATAAACGTGCAACCATTCCTCTCTCATGTCATGCTGCAGAATGTAGCTAACGTACTATCGGACGATCCAAGCAGATGGCATGGTGAGGTAACGCTCAGTGCGTCTTCTCACGAGTGAACAGATCTAGGCCTTACCTACATCACACTAATAGAATGGAGAACTTCACAAATTTCCACAATCTTCTAGCTAAGAGGAAGGGGTGGTCACTGTGTATATGTGCAATTCACTTTTTTAGTGGTATCCTCTCCTACACGGTATCCGCACTTAGAAAACAATCCGCTCCTGTTTGGCTTCAGAACGTCACTTTTGACGGTTATAACGGTCCCGCTCTCGTATCCTCCATTTCAGGTTACCTGTGGAAAGCAAGCATATTCTAGAAGCACTTATATCGGGAGCACGCGACTACTTTGAAAGCACACTCAAAGTTAGAAGGCTCGATACTCTCCAGTTAAAACCGTGAGTTACAAATAAAGCGTAACAAAAAAGCTTGAAAGTAGTAGGTGCCGTAAGTTGCTCCGGAGGAAGAGTGGGTCACCTTGAACAAAGCGTTCATACAGCGTTCGACGAATGAAGATCCATCACAGGAAGTGATTCAGATCAGTGCAGCCCAGGTATTGAACACATCAGCGCTGCACAAAACAATGGTTTTCCCTTCACGGTTAACTGGACCTGTAAAGTACAGAATTACCGCATCTGCTTATATATGAGGTTGGCGGAAAAGTTTTCTGCCACTTAGGTCTGCAGCTTGCCAAATTAAAAAAAATCTGGAATTCCCAGTCCGAAATGTACTGGGTGCGCATCAATTATGGGCCCCAAATAATCAACGTATCATAGTAAAGCAAAAAATTCAAAGCGGACAAAACACTTCGTGATCTTTATTAAGGTTCTTAACATTTAAAAATTACAATCTTCATTTAAATGTCCTCCTCTTGCGCGTACGTAGCTTCTCACCAGGGAAGGGTCTTAGGCCTAGGTATGAACGGAGGAAATGGATAGCACTACGAGAATCTCCACCCTTCATATAGTAGAAAAACTTGTTTCGTTTCTGCTGAGTCCTTGAACCAAAAGAGCTACGGGCTCTCCAAGATGAGGAAGGTGCTAGACCAGATGTTCGACTCCCGTGCTATGTACTATTTTGCATTTTTTCATAACCGCTGCCTCCTTCACCAGTTTGCTTCCTGCACATCTACCTACACATTTATTTTACTCTAAATTGTCAAAAGGGTCAGATTTGTGACCAACACACCAGCTTCGTGATTAATACTCCATGACCTCGACAGCCCTAGTTACCCGTACCTGCTGTAACCTGTCGTAATCAGCATACATTTCAAAAACAGATGTCAGATTCGTGATGAGCACCCCAAATCTAGGGGAGGTTTGGGTTTTTTTCAACCTCTCCTCAACCTCTGGAGTCGTAAAAGTACAATAATGCTTTGATTAGGTTTAAATCAGCTTACTTCCTACACATCTCCTACACATTTATTTCACTCTAAATTGCCAAATAAAAAATTACTATGAGCTGTGGTTCACTCACTTTTCTCAGTTTATGAATTATACAACGTTTTGTGTTTTTCAGCGAATGTTAAACAGTGATCTTACAGCAGGTACGGGGTACAGCGGGTACGGATGACTAGGGCTGTCGAGGTCATAATCACCGATTTTGCCCACTCTTCTCCTAGGGGGTTTTTAGAGTGCTGATCACGAATCTAACATTCGCTTTTAAAATTCCGGCTGATTACTGTGGGTTATAGCAGGTACGGGTGACTAGACTGTCAAGGTCATGGGGTGTTAATCACGAATCTGCGGTCTTGATCACAAATCTGGCTCTTTTGACAAATTAGGGTGAAATAAATGTGTAGGAAACGCGTAGCAAGCAAACTGGTGAAGGAGGAAGCGGTTATTTAAAAAAAATGCAAAGATAGTGCACAGCACGGGAGTCGAACATCTGGTCTAGCATCTTTGAAGCAGCCCGTACCCTGCTGAGCCACCGACTCGATAGTCGGTTGCCTTTCGCCGCTTCTCAACATCGCGCGCGCACGCATGCACGTGCTGACGGTGCGCTACTGTACCCCCACCTTCGACGGCCCGTAACTCTTTTGGTTCATGGACTCAGCAAAAACTAAAAATTTTTTCTACTATATGAAGGGTGGAGATTCTCGAAGTACTACTCATTTCCCCCGTTCAGACCTACGCCTGAGACCCTTCACTGGTCAGAATAGTTACGAAGGCGTCGCAGATGACACACATCGGAGCATCGTTTTCAGTGACGAGAAAATTTCACAACAGAATCTGTTATGAACCAACAAAACGATCGGATCTTTGCAGGAAATGAGAGGCAGGCTATTTTTAGAGGAAATGTCAACGGAAAAACTGCACATCCGAGCTCTATTTTGGTTAGGGGTGCGATAACATCATATGGGAAGACACCACGGGTGTTCGTCGATGCTGGAGTGAAGATCAATAAGGAAATATACTTGAAATTGGTCCTGGAATAAGTTTTGAAGCCGCGTTCATTTTCACTTCAAGACAAGTCGTAGAGCTTTCAGCAAAACTCGGTTCCTGCACAGAAGTCGAGTGTCGCCCAGCAGCGGTGTGACTGCGAACTTCCATGTTTCATCGCCCACAAAGAATGGCCATCCAATTTACAAGATCTGAATCCACTTGGCATTTTGTGTGGTTAAATTTAGTGCACAGGTCTCAGCTACAAGATACAGCAACTTGGATTCGCTCAAAGCCGCACTTACGAAAGCGTGGAATGAGCTCGATGAGGACTTCCTGCGTGCCATCTGCGACGCCATTGTGACTCTTCTGAGAAGCCGCATACGCGCAAGATGAAGGCATTTTGAATGGAGCTTGTAATTTTTAATTGTAAAAGACCTTAATAAAGATTGTTAAGAGTTTTTTTCGTTTTGAATTGTCTGTTTCACAATGACGCTTCGATTATTTTAGGCCCATGACTAATGCGCACCCTGTATGTATATAATGATCGACTAAAAGTCTATATATAACTAAACCAGTACTTCGCTACGAATATAGCTGAAATATAGTTGAAGAAATCGTCGTTGACTCCACTCAATTCGACTACTACAGCTTTACGAACTGGGTAAGAACAGAAACGCGAACGACGCTGTAAGAAATATATGGGCACACAAACTGCCTAATACGATATGGAAAAATTTTGTTAACCGAAGTTCAAGAACGGCGACATTAACCCTGATCGAGGAGTAGCCATTTGGTGGCTGGTTGCAGTGAATGACGACGTTTTAAAGTAGTTTGGTTGCTGAGTGACAGAGGACGCTTGGCAAGACGATTTATTACAAAAGAAGGAAACAAAAATTGGCTTGAAGACATCCCATAGAGAAAATTAGAAATGAAAAATTCCGAGCTGGGTTGATGAGCTTACTAGGTTGTCAACGTCGAGACGTTGAGCTGACGCGGGATCGTGAAGGGTGGATCGATCCTGAACTAGAGTCGGCAACTTTCCTTTGATCCTATCCTAAGAACCAGGACCGATCGGTGGCCACTGAGGCCTTGTAGTCCTCTAAAAAAGAAAAATGAAGTCCAGCCACAAAGGCGATATAGGGTCACAGTGGAATAAACCGAGCAAACCGCAGCCACATAGGCTGCCCGATGGCGGAAACGCTCGCAGAGACACAGCCAGGCTGGCTGTGGACAGGACACAACGGGTGAAAGAATCGCAGTCACAGAGTCTGCGAGGGCTCCTTCCAGACGAATACGTGGTCCCCGAGGCGGACTCTCCTCGAAAGTTTTGGATTCGCTCCCTTTTTGGCCGACGGGCGGTACCAATAATCGGTGACCGCGATGACAACTCCGTTGGTTTTGTATTTTCTCCATTTGTAATCGAGTTCTCTTACTCTGAAGCTGATTGAGGAGTATTCTCAGCCTGACACCTATGAGCTGACATAGGAACTCTAGTGCCATCGTGATAGAGATGCACATCTGAATTACCTTAAAGACTATGGAGATATGGCGTATGGATATCACATTATTTGAGTGGTCACCATCTCCAAGTGGAGAGTGGCCCGCGAATATACTTTTTGACCTTTCTTTGAAAACTTGGCTTGGCTCGATAACTTGATTACTATAACGGAAAGTGGATTTTTGTCGTGATTCACACATGTGAGTGGAAGCGACTTGGAAGTGGAATCTGGGACACCAACGTCAAAGCCAGAACACCATGCTCAGAAGGCAATGCTCTGCATTTAGTGATTGGAAACGAATCCCACACTGGGAGTTACTTCCACAAACTTTTCTGTTATTATCAAAGCCTACTGCAAGGAACTGAATCGTGTCGCTGCAGCTCGATGTGGAAGGCAGGGCAAGGCCTGCTTTCTCCACTGACGCGCTCGTCCACACACTGCGAAGGAGGCTCAGAAAAAACTTCAAAGCTTGGTATGACGGTGCTGGACTATCATTTGTCTATGTTGGGTGCTCACACAAAGAAATCTGTTGCGTTCGCTATCCAACCATTTATCCGTTTACAAAACGGGAGGTATGAAGACATGGAACAAAATCCAAAAGTACACCATCTACTTTTCTCTTCAAAAGTTTAGCAGTTTCATTGAAGTCCTTTTCAAAAATTACCTGCTAAATAACATTGCATTGTGAATAAGATGGTTGAGGTTGGAAAAAGAGACTGTGAAAGTGGGAAAGTTTTTCCGTCATCCTATTGTATCGTACGCATGCTATTTGTACAGTTCTACAATCATCGAATTGAATTTAAGCTTTAAACTGTTATTATGTGCCTTTTCTTTATGCTTACATGGTTATTGAAGTTGGCGAATTATGTTATGCTTTAAATAGAATTTCGAGATAAAAGATTTCTATTACAGTGATACACAATATTGACCAGAAAAGCAAGAAATTTTTATCTACGTGTGTTTAAAACCTATTGTAGGAACGATCTGAGTTTGTTTCAGCCAATGCGAAGACCATCACCCTAGGAATTATATGCACTCATGCGATTACGCCTGCAAGAAACGTTGCGGTCCAGCCGAAGCATCGGCGGAGGCAGCCTATTTTGCGGTGCGTGAGTTTCCAGTTTGTTACCATCTATAGGCTTCATCT
The DNA here is from genome assembly GCA_947359475.1 of Heligmosomoides polygyrus bakeri. Lineage (NCBI taxonomy): Eukaryota > Metazoa > Nematoda > Chromadorea > Rhabditida > Heligmosomidae > Heligmosomoides > Heligmosomoides polygyrus. Next base: position 7,304,603 of record OX375865.1, read on the forward strand.
AGGTTGATATGAAGTCTGTAAAGTTTCTATGAAGTGTAGATAAGCAGTGGTAGAAAACTAAGCATACTGGAAGAGAGCGTTTCGTTTTCAGCCATGTAAATGTAGGGGAAAGCCGTGCTTATCAGTATCAGCATTTGGAGGTTAGTTTCTGTGCCATCACAAAGTGTTCAACATTTATCGTCTAGACATGTCAAATGTGTGCTCAATCAGTTTTAACAATCAAGGCCTTCTGGAAAAATTGAATAGTCTTCTGCGACAACACGGGTCATATTCACATAGTTTTAAGATATAGCATTATAATCGAAGGAATGCAATTCCTTGCCGTTTTGAGCCACACATAATGTACATTAACTTGAAGTCGGTGCATTGTACAACAAATGATGATCATCTGCTTCGAGTAATAGCTCCAGGCCTTCATGTCAGTTTATGGAAATCTTTAACACATTTGGCAAAGAATCGAATGGAGTGGACAAACTCGGTTGTCTATGTTAACAATTTCCAGGAGCGTGATAGCGCAGTCGGAAGATGCGCCACCTGTCACGTGCTCCCGAATACAATTCTCGGCTAGGATTTTCTGCCCGTACCAGCCAATCCTTCCATCATCCGTGGTTGGCGAACTGGTAGTTTAGTATATCCCTGACTATATCCCTGACTTTCTATCGGACATAGAGTGAAGCTGCTCTCACATTTCAGTTCGCCATATGTCTTTAATGAGAGCCGTGAATCAGAGCTGTATTTAAAACTGCCAAAAAACCGTTGCTCACTCTTAAGGCGTCGTGCATACTTCCCGTCGCCGCGATGGAATCTCCCCGATGAGTTTTGCAGAGCGACGTGAATGAATTTGAACTTTTCAGTGCTCGTCGCATCGCCCATCGCCCTGCAAGGTAGCGCGATGGCGATCCGTCTAGGACCAACGCTAAACATCGCGCGGGGCGCGAAAAAGTATGCCATGCCTACGATGGGCGCGGGAAGCCATCGCGCATGCAAAACGCCGTTGTTGCGGCGGCCGCGGTGAAGTTTCCTTCGACTATTCGACCGCGTGCGGCGGAATGGCCATGAACTGAGCGCCGTGACGGCATCGCGGCGACGGAAGTATGCCCCCGGCCTAAAGGCCCCCAGACTTCTGCGGCGTTGCCGCTGCCCTATCCTTCATCATAGGGCAGGGAAACAGAGACGCTGGCGGCGCCGGGAGAGTCTGTCTGCGCTCTGCCCTTTCGCGGCGGGGTCCCGACTAGAAAGACTACAGTACCTCGCCGTGGCCGGTGAGCGGCGCCGCTGGCCGGTGTGACTCATCGATTTCGCCGTCCGCCGCCCGCCGTTGGCCGCAGAAGTCTGTGGGGGCCTTAACACATTCACGACGATACGCGCGACGGCCGGCTGCTTTTTTGAGGCGCGCGGGTGTCTACTCATTTATTTTTGTGGACGTCGTCCCTCGATATTGCCAATAAAGAAGACCTTAGGAGGATAGAAGATATATAAGATATAAAGATATTAAGAAGATATATGGGATATAGATAAGACATAAAATAAGAGATATTGCCAAGTTGAAAGTTAGAAGAGTCCATACGCGCTACTCCAGGGGCGAAAAAGTTTTTTTGAGGTGTTTCAACAATAGAGAGTTCTCTTGTTGAATGTTTGTTTATTGTCATAATCACTCAGAGTCTAGGTTGTTGTTCGATTAATATTTCATCTGAAGTTTGCGCATTAATTCTCGTCTAGAAGTATTTGCGTTTATTGTGTTTCAGTGATGGTCAAAGTTTTTATATTGTTAGTTACGATAAAGCCAATCATTTTTCTACCTACGCAACTCCAACATTGATTTGTTACTATAATTTGCGAATTTAGAATAGAAATCGAACCAAAACATCAATAAGGAAAGTTCTTCCTGAAACTCACTCGTCCACTCAAATGAGTAGGCATCGTGCGTCGCGAATGTGTGAAGTTTCTCAAAGAGTTTAGCATTTTGCGAGCAGATTCTGAAGAAACCATAGGCGTGACTCGTCTTCGCTTCAGAAGCCGTTCGTAGTCCAATGCTGAAATCAAAAGGATACGTGGCTGTTCTATAATTCTGATGCGATTGTTCCCTTTAGAAAGAAAGACACGTGATTCTGTGTGTACTAAGCTAAACTAATTCACCAACTATATGTTTGGTAACGTGTTTTTGGATAAGAACAAGGGATTATTTGCAACATTTATTTGGTGTCATTTATAGAAACCAAATAGTCTGCATTCCTGATGTAGCACCCTACAATTACAATCTATCTCAAAATGCAGTAGGAGTACTAAAAATCCGCTTAAAATTGCCTTGAAAGAAAGTCGAGATGAAGGTTACGCAGCAAAAAATGATGTATATAATCCCACTCGAGCGCTTACTTGCGTATTTTCTTCGATGTGCGGAAAAGGAATTGTTTTTTTCTTGTTTAAAAAGTTGATGTAAGTGTGCACTCGATCGCTTCAGGATTTCTTCATAACGTCGACTTCGTTCTTTTTGTGTCTGCCAAAGATACGAGGTGTGCTCCGAACACTCTAGGCTATGCTAGCCACTGTGAGCAGGACAAGAAAACACATAGGTTGGTAAAGCAACATTCGTCAAGTCCTCCTGAAATCAACACGGAAATGTTGCGGAGAATTTGCAATCCACTAGCTCTTCCTTATACCTTATGCAGAAGCTGAAATATTTTTGAGCCATATATGTAAAGTGAAACAGTGGAAAGGTGTTCTATGTTTATTTATTCTTTTTATTTATTCAAAGCGCGAATATGATTCACTCATAGAAATGTAACGCAATCAAAAAGCAAGAACAAAACGCTTCACACATTGGTCAACTACAATCACGTTTAAAAACTTCAACTAGCAATAGCTATACTACAAACATGTGTAGACACAGTCATAATAATCTGATGAAAATCTCCAGTCTTGAACTCATAGGAAACAGAATGACCTGCTCATGATTTTCAAAATGGTTACTGAACTGGTAGCACTAAAGCTTGATGAGTTTTACACGCTACAAAATTCCAACACAAGAGGTAGTCAGAGGAAAATCCATTTATCCAAGGCCAAGAGCTCCATCCGTGCTTCCTTTTTTACCCAAAGGGTCGCCTCTGAGTTTTTAGCGTTCTCAAAAAAAAATGCGCTCCCTAATTCATTAGCTCAGTTTAAGAGGCTCGTGGACAGGTATCTCCTAGAGTAGCCAAGTAGTTACTATGCGTTGTGTTGTAGTGTTGGTTTTCTTGTTGTGGAATGTTTTGTATTTTCACTGCGTGTAATTGTATCTATTTGCACGTCTAAATAAATAAATAAATAAGTAAATAAATAAATAATATCGCTGTATCTACCAACAAGTAAGTTCCGTGAGAGTTCTATAAGTTAAGAAATCTGTTCTAGAAGTCTAGAGTTTCCAACTGGTACCCGCAGTTTGAGCTTTCTTTTGAGGGATCTCGTCAGCTCCCGTCGAATTCTTCTATGTCGTTGTTCAGCTTTTTAGTTTTAGTTTAGTGAAAATTTTGAAGATCATGATAAGATCTGCTATCTTCGCCTGCTCATTAGTGAAGGCAGAACAAATATTTCAGATCTCTGAGACCAGCTAGGAATCATGTCATAGCTCACTTGGAAGTATCTCATCATCAGTTTTTGGTGAAGCTTAAAAAGTTTGTTCACAATCGTTGTCACGCGGTAACACTTATCAACTCCAACAACACTTTAATTGCTTCTGATACTTGGAACAACCCAGAGCTACAAATTAATGGTAGGAGTCCTAAACGATAAAAGTGCAATCAACCGACCTGAGGAGTCAATCGATGAGGCTGACAAGCAGGAAGAAGAAAGGGAAGCTGAGGATAAAGAGCTCTAATCCCTCCACCAAGGGCGGTTTTATAGAGGAAAACGCGGCGCTTCCAAGCTATCAGTTATCATCGCAAAGCGTATGTTTTGCTTCCCGCGCATTCTTTTCCTATCGCAAGCTAGATCTCGCAGCGCTATTTTTTTTGCTCTGAGAAGCCCTCTGCGATACTCCGGCCCTCAAAGAGGGGAGGTTAGGGAGAGGGAAAGGGGTTCATTCCGAGTTTTTGTCGGTGCGAGTCAACCTTAGATCTCGTTTGCTGCAGTTTAACCGATACTTCACCCATGTCATCATGGAGTCTTTGTGAGATGTCCGGCTTCACTCATATAGCAGAATGATGACCCATTTGTTCGCAGGGGTCTTCCGTCGCAGGACAGTCCATTCTAGGGACATGTTGCAACGGTTGTCCCTGTTTAGAAGCAGCTTCCTTCTCTTGCTGTCTCGAACTCGTGTACAGGAATCGCTATAGTGCTTTTCACGGCTGCCGCAGAAGTCACAACGCATACGAGCTTCACTAGCACGATCCAGCCCGACTGAATACTGTCGAGGGCGGCAAAGCTGTTGCTTCTGGAGACGGTAGATCCGAATTTCGAGTACGTGAATCCTCGCTACCATAGTACGGCGCACGTAGTCTAGACGGGTAAAAAATTAATGGTAGGAGTCCTAAACGATACAACCGCAATCAACCGACCTGAGGAGCCAGGCTGATAAACAGGAAAAAAAGAAGTCAAAGAACAAGAAGAGCAGGCTCAAGAAGAGCATGGTGAAGGTGAAGAAAAACAGCTATAATCCCTCCACTGAAGGCGGTTTTATAGGGGAAGACGCGGCGCTCCCAAGCTATCAGTTTACATCGCAAAGCGCAGTTTTGTTTCCCCGCGCATTCCTTTTCTATCGTAAGCTAGGTCTCGCAGCGCTAAATTTTTTGCTCTGAGAAGGCGCTTCTGCGATAAAGCTGTTCTGAATGCTATCAAAAAATCGATATCTTGCCTTCTGGTTGGAGTAAAGACCGTTGCTCCCGATTCTATTTCTAATACGATTGTCACCACAGAGGCATTGTAGGCGCGGATGTAAGTTTCCGGAATGTTTTATTTGGAGACTCGAAATAGGTTTTACACGCGATAATTTGCATTTCTCCCACGGATCTCCCTCGATAGAGAGCCTTCGGGCTCTCTTGTTAAGAGGGATCTCGGGCCGCTTGTCGCAGGGCCACGCGGCGCGTCCCCGGGTGGTGGATAGGGGAATTAAACGCGAACCAAATGTGACCGTGTACTGCCCAGAGACGCAAGTTGGATGCAGGGGATGGACTCCTTGCTCCTGGTGTGTCGGGTCGATGCGTTCCTGGTGCGTGGGAGCGGCATGTTCGTGCACAACGTGCGTAGATGTGTCCGTGACTGTGCGAATTGTAACTGTGTCGGCTCGGCCAAAAGCTTGCACTCGGTAGACTGGGAGTACATGTAAGGCGATTCGAGGCCGCCTTAAGTCTCGCCCCGTCCCTTCGGGCAGTCTGGCTGGCTGCCCGGAGTTCTTCGCCCGCACGACAGAGCCTGACTAGCTACCCGTGTTGTATTCCAGTCAAACACAGCAGCACTAAAGGGCCTCATTCCCCTGACCCCGAAAGAGCCCCCATTTCTGCAGCGATGGGAAGGACGAGTACGGAGAGGCTGCTAAAATCTCAGGGCCTAACCAGGCTGCGCAAACTGAGAAGGACTAGGATGACGATCTGTACTTACAACGCCCGCACGCTTGCGTCGGAAGCATCCGTCGAGGACCTGATGTTGCAAGCCAGGAAGATCAAGTACGACGTCATCGGACTGACCGAGACGAGAAGACACCACCCCCTACACGCCGCCTACGACTCCGGAGAAGAACTGTTCCTCGGAACATGCGACAGCAGGGGAGTAGGCAGCGTTGGTGTCCTCGTCAACACGCACTTGGCCATGAACATCGATTCGTACGAGTCTCTGACAAGCCGAATCGGTCGTCTGCGACTGAAGCGATGTGGCTCCGTGCCAGCCTTGACTGTGTTCGTCGCGTATGCCCCAACATCCGACTACGACGACGAAGACGTCGAGGCCTTCTACGTGGATCTGGAGAAGTTCTATAAGGAAGATCACACCTTCTACAAGGTGATCGTCGGCGACTTCAACGCCAAGATCGGGCCACGAAGGTCGCCGGAAGAACTTCACATCGGAACCCACGGTTTGGAGTGGAACGAGCAAGGTGAAAGGCTGTCTGAGTTTATCATGTCGACCAATACCATCCATGGAAACTCGCAGATCTCTACACCTCTCTTGTCGGCCTTTGGGAATATGCCGTCATGGACAACGTCGACGAGGAATACGATCGTTTCGTGCACCATCTCCACGATAGTGCTAAGGGAGCCGAGAGCTTGAAGACCACCAAGAGACGCCTGTCTCCGGAAACTCTCGAGCTGATACGCCAGCGTGGAGCAGCACGAGCGTCAGGCAACTATCAACTGACGTCCGAGCTTGCAAAGCTATTCAGAGCGGCAATAAAGGAAGATCTGAAGGAGAGAAGGGCGGAAGTGTTGGCTGAAGCAGCAGAGGCAGGGCTGAGCATCCGCAATGCCCGCCGGAACTTCGCCAACTTCAAGACCAAGATGACCGCTCTCCGACGTCCTGACGGAACCGTCACCTCTTCCAGAAGGACCATGGAGAAAGTCATCCACGACTTCTACTCCGATCTCTTCGATAGCCACGTCCACCTGCCCCTACGCCATCTTCCGCAGGATGGATACGTCATCCCCTCTGTTCTCCCTTCCGAGATCCGACACGCCATCTCGTCGGTGAAGAAACGTACAGCACCCGGTCCTGACAGGATCAGAACTGAACACCTGAAGAACCTCCCGCGAGCGCTCATCAACACCTTGGCGCGGCTCTTCACACGCTACCTGTCCGAATGCAAGGTTCCATCTCAGTGGAAGACCAGCAAGACCGTCTTGCTGTACAAGAAGGGAGACGTGCACGACATTGGCAACTATCTCCCGATCTGCCTGCTGTCCGTAGTCTACAAGCTGTTCACTCGAGTCATCCTGAATAGGATTAGTAGAACGCTAGACGAAGAACAGCCATGCGAACAAGCAGGATTTCGGAGAGGATTCAGCACGATCGACCACATACACACCATTACGAAGCTCATCGAAGTGTCGCGAGAGTACAAGCTGCCGCTGTGCCTTACGTTCATTGACCTGAAGAAGGCATTCGACTCCGTCGAGACTAAAGCGGTCATGGAAGCCCTGCTCACCCAGGGCGTTCCTACTCAGTACATCAGAGTCCTTCGAGAGCTGTACAGTGGATTCGCGACCAAGATCTCACCATTCTACAACGACGTCGTCATTGACGTGATGAGAGGGGTTCGACAAGGGGATACCATATCCCCGAAGCTCTTCAGCGCCACCCTCGAAAACGTCATGCGCGAACTAGAATGGGAAGACATGGGAGTGAAGGTCGACGGCCGGCAACTGCACCATCTTCGCTTCGCTGACGACATCGTGCTCATAACACCGAGCATCAGTCAGTCGGAACGAATGCTGGCCGACTTCGATCGTGTATGTGGGAACGTTGGACTGCAGCTGAATCTTACGAAGGCGATGTTCGTGAGGAACGGACAAGTTTCTGATGCACCATTCTCGCTCAACGGAACGAACATCTCCGAATGCTCCAGCTATGTGTATCTGGGTCGCGAAGTCAAGATGGCCAACGACCTAGCACCAGAGCTGAGCAGGAGGAAACGAGCGGCTTGGGGAGCTTTCAAGAGCGTCGAAGAAGTCGTGAAGAAAACGAATAACGTCCGACTCCGTGCCCACCTATTCGACTCCACTGTTCTTCCTGCCCTAACATACGCCTCAGAGACCTGGGCTATACGAAAGCAGGATGAACACGCGATCAGCGTCGCGCAGCGTGGAATCGAGAGGACGATGCTCGGAGTGACACGACTCACGCAAGTGAGAGAAGGCCTCCGGAGTTCCGAGCTTCGCCGACGTTCGAAGATCAGAGACGCTGTCGCATGGGCCAAGTCGTCGAAAATTAGGTGGGCCGGCCACGTAATGCGATTCGCAGACACCCGCTGGACGAGAGCCGTCACAGATTGGATTCCGCGGGATGTCAAAAGAACACCAGGACGCCCACCAACGCGTTGGTTGGACTTCTTCGTGAAAGCCCTGAACGACCGATATGACGCTCTTCGTGTCCCTTGAGCGAGGAGGATCCATTGGACCACTCTGGCACGCGACAGGGACGAATGGAGACGCTGCTGGCGCCCGCTCGAGCAAGTCGATGATCAACGGGACGACAGGTGATACAGGTGAATTTGCATTTCTCACTAGAATGCTACATGTTCGCTGAGGAAAACGTTTCTCGTAATTCTGAAGCCCAGATCATGAGCATCTTCATCTCTAACTAAAACCTGACCGCTGACAGCAGAAGTGGGAATGTCAAGACGGTTTCTTGATCGTAAGAAAATGTTTCTATTTCACAGTTTTTTCTTAATCCAAAATGGATATTATCAGGGTAATAAGCTGTTATAACAAAGTTTTTTGCGTTCAAAGTTCTAGCACCAGACGGGATTTGAACCAGCATCGCGTGCTTACCGGGCAGAATGCAAAAGACGTCGCTACACCACCGAACGCAACACAACAAATAGCTATTATGAAGTGTTTGAGGTGTTGTGGCGGGTTCCTAGATCCATTTAAGCAAAGCTTCTCCATGAGTTTTGCATCAGGTTGCTGTCATAAAAAAAAATATTGATTTATTGAAGGAGCTTCTCATGAGCGCCATGGGGTCTTTCTCTACGCTTCCAAACGGACTCGGTAGTTCTGTTTGTCTTTCAGCTCGCTCGATCACTGTGCATAGACCAGATCGCATTGGTACTGTATCGTCCTCAAACTTGGGTAATTAAACCGATGATCAATGATAAAACAACTTCATTGGTGTTGCATTGAAAACTTAGGCTGCTTACTGTGCTTAGTATCGCGGTTAGCCCTAGTGATTTCGTATGAAAGCTCCTTTTTCAAAGATAAGGTTGTTTATCCTAGGAAAAGCATTGTTATAAATAGTTAGAACCTGTTTAATGAAAACCAATTTCACATAGCATTTATCACCATTGCGACAATATCGGACAATACTATCCGTTGCTTATTCACGCCATCGGACAACTTCAGGCGATGTCAGACGAAATTGTAATTTTTCTCCTAGAACAATTCTTCCCTGTTCCTATACTGATCAAGTAATAGGTAGAGTAATTTCTTTACTGAGTTTTGCCTATAACAAGTTCTACTACTAAAAATTAAGGGCGAACGAAAAAATGCATCGTCATGAAGGGGTTAGCTCTGCAAAGGGTGTTTGAAACCAGTAATATAATTCAGGCCAATTTCTGGATATGTGAACATCTGTCCACAATCTTTCATTAATATGAAGGAGAACGAAGTGCAAGAGTGGAGGATAACAATTAAGCACGAGCTCATGCATGCGTTTGTATTCTCCTACGCACTTTTCAGAAATTTTGTCGGTGCTGGACCGAGCCAAGAGTGAGTGGTTAGCCTTTTCAGGGACGTTTAAAACTCGTTTTCTCCATTACACTCTTGATGGCACTATTGTACTTTACGGACTCCAGAGGACGAGGAGAGGTCGAAATTTTTTTTTCGCCCAAACTTCGCACAGGGAGATTATTTGGGGTGCTGATCACAAATTTGACATCCGTTTTTGAAGTTTCGGCCGATTACGGTAGGTTACGGTAGGTACCGGTGACTAGGGCTGTAGAGGTCATAATCACCGATTTCGCCCAAACTTCGCCTATGGGGGTTATTTGGAGTGCTGATCACGAATATGACATCCGTTTTTCGTTTTACGCTGGAGTACGGCAGGTTACGGTAGGTGCGGGTGACTAAGGCTGTCGAGGTCATAATCACCGATTTCGCCCAAACTTTGGCTGTAGGGGTTATCTACGGGTGAGCATGCAGGCGGTCCCGCAGCGATCGCTTGAAAATTCGCAAATCTGCGGGAAACCATTTTTGCGGGAAACTCTTCGATAGTCGAAGGCTTAATCGAGAGATAGCAATCTAAGCATCACGGCCCTCCAGGCACTGTTCCACAACCGCCGCCAGGAAGAACTGCGCGACTTCAAGCGGAAGGACGTCTTTGACAAGCTAAACATGGACGCAGCCGATTTCCAGGAATGGCTTAGAAGAATGGGATTGCTCACAATCGGTGACCATGACCTTGGCAGCCTTAGTCACCCGCACCTACCGTAACCTACCGTACTCCAGCGTAAAACGAAAAACGAATGTCAGATTCGTGATCAGCACCCCAAATAACCCCATAGGCGAAGTTTGGGCGAAATTTTTTTTCGACTCCTCCTCGTCCTCTGGAGTCCGTAAAGTACAATAGTGCCCACTTGATTACAGTCTGCAACCACACTAGGTTCCTTATTCGGGTTTCCTGATCAGGCCAACCGAGCTTTTCATCCATCTAGGATCAGTGAATTGGGAACAAACTTGTCTGGGAAGGATTACACACTGTCTGTGTAGTTCATCGTCTGTAAGAAAATGTTGGCCTCGGTGGTTCTGTTTGTCTTTCAGCTCGCTCAATCACTGTGCACAGACAAAATCGCATTGGTGCTGTATCGTCCTCAAACTTGGGTAATTAAACCGATGACCAATGATAAAACAAGCATGGCACGATAATACAACGGTTACAACAAGGAATCCTAAGTCTATACCTGGAGCCTAAAAACTGGGCAACAAGGAGAAGATGTTGAATCGTTCAGCTCGTAAGGCTAAGTGCATTAGAAGTTACCTAGGCGCACAGAAGAGAAGAATAAAAGACTCAAGGCGCACGGAAGGAAAGTAGAAAGAATCCGAGATTCATGAGAAGACTAAAAGGAGGAAGAGTAGTGCACGGTCTGCCCTTCCCCCTTTTATTGAGACCGAGACTATCGAAACTTCCATACGCCTTCAGATAACGCTAAGCTGCAACATCCACGCATATTTTTCTTCGAGCCGTCGAAGATAAGGCTGCATGTGTTTTCTGAGGGTTCGGCGCAGTATTTCATGATTGCGGATCTCCGCGATAGCCTGGTCACCGCCTATCACCTTATAGACCAAACACGCCTTCAAAAGTCAAAAATCATGTCCAATAAAAGTAGAGTGCATGGCGCGTTCCTGAGCAAAATGACTGACGCTGTTCTTTTTCTTTCACATATATAATTAGTCCTAATTCTCAATTCTTATAATTAGCATTAATACTATCTGTCTTCAATAGGGCGTCGCGAGTGCAAAACTCTTAGCTCTATGCGACATCCGAAACACTGTTACAGAAGTCTTGCAGAGTGGTAATTCCTCACGTATTGGAGCGTTTTACTAGAGTGGACTGGGAAACAAGGAATGGAAACGTTAGTGCCGGTTTTTTTCTTTTGTTGAAAGGTCTGAAGAAAGTAGTATAGCAGGATAAAATGGGAGAAGCTAAATCAATCGTCGAATATTCACCCACTTAACGATACCTACATAACGTAGTACTTCCTCTTTGTTTCAGATTTCCCATGACGTTTACATGATGGTAACACCAAGAGTCAGAGAAGAAGCTCGTGCGTACTTCAACTGTTCTGATCTGGAGGGTGCTGAAATCGAGAGCCAAGGAGGCGCCGGAACAGCATTTTCACACTGGGAGAAGCGCGTTCTTGAAGTGAGCCCACACTTCTTATTTTACAAGAAACTAAACAATCATGCCTTATTTAAAGAATGAGGCAATGTCCGGTTATTCTACACAAGTTTTCGCCGTATCCCGTATAACACTGGCAGCATTTGAAGACTCGGGATGGTACAAACCCAACTACGAGTAAGTCACTAAGTTGATTCGAAGAAACATAGAGTAACACCGTTAGCAAGATCCAGCCAACAAAGAAGGTAACTCTCTGCCCAGTAAACAAGCCTAAACCTATAGATGAAGTATTAATAAAACAGCTAATAGAACAAAAAATTCAGGAAACAAATAGGACGGATGTTGTACGGGGATGTGTTCCCTTCTTCTCGTCGGGATGGGTAGAGCCGGACGGCGATGCCCTCTGAGGCGTCTCTCCAGAGCCGGGTTCATCAAGCAGTGGGTACAAGTAGAGATACCGTTAGGGAATAGTAATACTACATACAGTGGGTACCAGTATGATTCGCATTCATGAAAGGAATCAAGGGTAAGGTAGAACTAAGCCTCTCGCGAGAACAGCTGATCTCACTGGAGCGTCATTCATTTATTCATTCATTCATTCATTTATTCTTGTCAATGCTATTGATAAGACACGGTGTACACACTGAACGAGAATATAGAGTAACTGGCTGAGAAATACTTAAAAGCTGAAAGGGAGGGGAGAGAGAAATAGTGCCGACAACTCGAAGAAGTGAGAAAAATTAATCCCAAAGAACGAAAGGAAAAAGCTGGCTAGAGCCCAACTGGAGCAAAATTAGTGCAAGGGGCTTAAATGCATTCCTTCTATTTTTGTTTAGGAAGTACAGATCGGCAGTTTTGTCAATGGGGCGCGGAATTCTCGCGGGGATACGGATATACCCACGACGATCTCAAGTATACGTCTACTCCTATATCGGCGGGTACAAGCTTTGATGAACCCGGCTCAGAAGAGAGATTTGGCCCTTCTATCCTAAGCAATGAAAACAAAACTCCCGCGAGGAAATAGGCCGAGAAGTTTAGAGGTCTCATCGCGACTCATCGATTTGATTTAGTAGGAGTATGCGGTCCACTTCTCGCTCCTGCTTGAACGACTAGGCCTTCAATGACTATTGACGTTATACCCCAATTAAACCATGGACTTTATATTGACATATCCATTTAAACAAAAACTGGAAAGAAAATATAGGCTTGAGAGAAGACAGTGACAGCTCTACACTGACTGGAAATGATGTGCTAGAGTTGGTCATTGATAGACGGCTTCGGTTTTCTCAACGTCCTAGCTCATTGTTCTAAGCAACGCCTTTTTCTACTGATCCTGTTCAGGAGCACTCTATGGAACAGATTGTAGACTGTTCAATAGAGCGGTCCTGAAGAGGATCAGCAAAACTGGTTATAATTGTTAATGTCGTTCACGTAACACATGCACAAATACAGAATGCATGTAAAGATGTATGCAAAAAGATGGGCTCTAATACTAATATCACTTTTGGAATTTAGTGTGAAGTTTTGAAAGATCGTACTGATGATCTCGTTTGAGCACAGAATGGTAGTCCCCACCAAATGAATACATGCATCCGAGCAGTCGATTGATAGGTTCGATCCTACATGCATTGTGCACGGCGTACTGTCGGAGCATTCCTGGCATGTCAGAGCACTAGCAACTAACGCCATGATTCTTGAGATTCCCTAAAAAGATGCATCTCCGTGGAAATAAGGTGCTACAAGCCTGCTACGCTACTTTTTGGCGACACTCGGCGAAAATGCGGTTGATGGTAAAGTGTTATGTGCGCTTGTGTTGGTCTCGAGAAAACAAATCGAACGGTACCAACCGTCTCTCAAAAATCTGAAACTACTGGATTGATCGAAAAGGCTTGCAACACTAGCACAATAATATTACAATACATACAATATCCTGCTATATATAAGCGAGAACGGTCGTTTGTCTGTGGATGAGTGAGTGCGTGTGTGTGTGGGTGTGTTTGTTTGCACAGAAGTGCTGAAGGAGTGTGTTGGGAGGAAATATGGGGAGGGGGAGGGGGGGGGGGGGGTTGTAGTAGTCACCAGTTGTCAACTGTTGTAGGACAGGCGTCCATGTTCAGACGACATGTCACCAATGTCGCGCAAGGGACGTTCAGGTTGAGAAGAGGTGTCACCGATGGCGCGAATGCACGTTCAGGTTGAGGGTTCGCGCGAGGGTTCCGTATTTAGACGACGTGTTACCAGTGAAGGTGGGACCAGTAATGGGGGACCGGTAAAGGATGGGGTTCCAGTAAGGGGGACCGGTAAAGGGTTGACCAATAAAGGAGGGACCAGTGAAGGTGGGACCAGCAATGTGGACCGGTGAGGGGTATCCAGTGAAGGGGAACCGGTGAAGGAGGGGAGAGGGGTCCAGTGAAGGGGGGACCGGTGAGGAAGGGACCAGTAATGGGGACCGGTGAAGGGGGGGGGGGGGGAGTGGTCCAGTGAAGGTGGACCGGTGAAGGAGGGAGAGAGGTCCAGTGAAGGGGGCACCGATAGAAGGTTAACCAGTGAAAGAGGGGGACCGGTGAGGAAGGTACCAGTAATGGGGACCGGTGATTGGGAGGGGGGGGGAAGGGGTCCAGTGAAGAGGGAATGAAAAGGTTTGATGAAAAGGGGGACCAGTAATGGGGATCGGTAAAGGATAGGGGGACCATTGAAGAAGGGACCAGTAATGGGGACCGGTGAAGTGGGGGGGGGGGGAGTGGTCCTGTGAAGGGTGGACCGGTGAAGGAGGAGAAGGGGTCCAGTGAAAGAGGGACCGGAAAAGGGTTGATGAATAAAAGGAGGACCAGTGAGGGTGGGACCAGCGATGGGGATCGGTGAAGGATAGGATGACCAGCAAATAGGGGACCAGTAAGGGGAGGTCCAGTGAAGGTGGGAGCAGTAGTAGGGACCGACGAAGGGGGGGGGGGGACCAGTGAAGGGTAAACCGGAAAGGGGCTGACAATAAAGAGGAACCAGTGATAAGGGATCAGTCAAGGGTGGTCCAGTGAAGGTGATGGACCTGTTTTGCCCTATTCCGCTATACCATTCTATATAGCAAAACCAGTTTTTTAATGAATGAGAGAAGGGCTAAAGAGGAGAAGAAGACATTCGGGGTGTTCTATTCGCCGGGTTTGGGGCGAAGCCCCAACCAGACGTTTGGCGGCCGGCAGGCCGTTGAACGTCTGGTAATACAATATGCGAGAACTCAGTCCACGATGTATTCCTTAATCCAAGTCTAAGATCCTGCCGCATCTTTCAGGCAGCCTTTCAATTCCTTTCCGTCAGAATTCTGAGGGCTGTGAGGAAATGAATTCAGAAACCTTCGTTTCAAGTTGAGTCGATCATCGAACTCTCTGCCTCGAAGATGCTGCTTCAGAGCTCCGAACAGGTGGAGGTCTGAAGGAGAGGGGTCTGGAGAGTACGGTGGATATGGAAGAACTTCCCAGCCTAACTCCTGGATTTTCTCGCGACTCACTTTTGCGACATGAGGACGTGCGTTGTCGTAGAGCAGGTAGACATTTTCCGGTTCTGGACGTTTTTGGCGTATGGCGTCGGTCAAGCTCTGGAGCTGGGTAGCGTAGACAGCTTCTGTGACTGTGCTTTCACCATCCAGCAGTTCACAGTAAAGAATGCTTTTCGTGGTGTCCTCGTTTCGGTTGTCTTGGAGCCGGTTCTCCGCATGGGAGCCATTGGCTCTTGCGGGGGTGTGGTTAACATAAAGAACCCATCTTTCATCTCCAGTAACAATGTCCTTCAGAAAGTCCTTTCTGTGCGGGCGAAGGAGCAGCGACTCAGAGACACTGATTCGGCCTCCCCTTTCAGAGTCCCGCAGCTCATGTGCTACCCAAGACGACAAAACTTTGCGATACCCAAGGATCTCCAGCTGCCTTACGACGTTGCTTTGCGTACATCCAAGTGTCGCCGCCAATTCGCGTGTGGTTGAATTTACTTAAGAACCGTCACCACAGCCTCTGGGTTAACCCGATTCACTTACGTTTATCCTCATCATCAACAACAATCGGAACGCAACAGTCAACACGACAATACAACAACGACAATTGAACAAGGCAGCATGGAGGATAGGAGATCAGCGGGACCACTGAAGCGGGGACTCTCCCCAGAAGAGCTGGCCAAACAGCAGCTGGACGACGGGAGGCGAGTGGCCAGCTCGCTCCGAGTTCAGCCGTGTGTCGGTGGACCCTCTGGGTGTCCGTCCGTGAGAGTTTCATGCCGTTGCTTATATGTGCTGCCGATCGTCGTCGCGTTGCCGTCTGAGAACAAAGACAGCAGGTGAGCCTTAGGAAAATCAAATAGAAATGCGACTTACCGATATCTGCGCGGGACTTACTGCAACGGAATTAACGGAATTTTCTAGCGTTGGCCTCTTGGACTCGCCCCTCCCCTGGCTTCACCTTGAAGGCTTCGCGCAAGCTGTCTTCTTCCACAAAAGAGGGACGTCCAGAACGAGGTCGATCTTCGAGAGAGATATCTCTAGACCTGGATCGCTGATAGTAACGGGCCACTTTGAAATAGTAAATGGCTTCCTCACTGAATGCAGCGCAGATGTTGGAATATGCAGCCTATGCGGAAGATGTTGCTGCTTATCGTTGACGTTGTTGCTATATTCCTACTCGACGAGGCCTTATACAGGGTGCGCCATAAATATGGTCACTCAATAAAAAGCGAATTACTCACGGGGAATTTGTCAGGGAATAGCGAAACTTCCTCAACAATTTATTAACAATCTACTTAACACGCAAAATGGATATCATCCAATATGATCTTCCTTGGCACGAATGACAACCTTCAGACGCTTAGGGTAGGACTCAATGGCGGCACACAAGGTTGCTTGCGGAATTTCCTTCCATGCTTTTTCCCGTGAAGATTTCAATCTTCGAGTCGTAGTGCGCCTCTTAGCGCAGGCTTCACCCTCTAGAATGAACCAACGTAGTAATCCATAATACTCAAATCTTACGAGTTTTTCGGCCATCCAGAAACAGGGATGAGGTTGGGAAGATTCCTTGCGCACCACTCCTGAGTCTTCTTGGACTTATGAGCGGGTGCACCGTTCTGGTAAAATCCATGTTGTATTTCCAGAGTGTTCTTGAGCCTAGGGAAGCAACTCCTTTATCACAATGTCGTTCACGTAGACATTGGTGTTGACCTTTGCTCCTTTTTCAACGAAAACCAATCGTGTCCATCTTGTGGCGCAAACTCCGGCCCAAACCATAAGGGAAGCTGCATGAGAGTTTCTGTTAACGGTGTCTGCATCCTCACCACTTTCAGCCAATAACCGCGAGTTTCGGCGGTCAAAATGCTGCTCAATTGAGAAAAGTTTCTTATCAGTGAAGAGCTTCGTGCAGTGGTCGTGCCGCTCGAGGAGTCTTGGACATTTTTTTCTTCTTCCTTCCATCTGTGCAGGCGTTTGTCCGTGCAGTTGACGGAACTTGTAGGGGTATAGTCCAAGTTCATTCTTAGCAACTCGCTTCATCGTCGTAGCCGATACGTTGAGCTCGGATGCCATCTTTCTCATGTCGCGGCCTGGATTCCACTTGAATTGTTCTTTCACGATTTTCCAAAGACTGCTCGTAGTTACGGATATCGGGCAGCCAGGTTGGGAACGATCATCGAGAGAGTTACGTTCCACACAGCGATAGACTGTCATCTTGTGCAGCTTCAGCAGAAGAGCGATGTTGGGAACAGAAAGTCCTGCTCTTCTCGGATCCAAGATTGCGCCTCTTTGACAACAAGTCTTTCTGATAGAAGCAGTGTGGAGATGCAAAAAACACTATATACGGTTAAGATGACACGTAGAATCCGAAAAAACAATGGAAACATAAAAACGTTCGCAAACAAATACAAAAAATGACGCGCGAAAAAGTGACCATATCTATGGCGCGCCCTGAATATTAGGGGGGGGGGGGCAAAAGTTATGAGACAAGTTCAGCAAATTCCTTTATCTCTTTATATCTCAATTACAACTCAACGGTGCTAAGAAATGTATTAGCCATTAAGGTCAGTGACCTTGCTGCCATCGATCAGCCAACTTCCTGATCCCTTCCTTCCAGAACTGCTTGGGCCTGGTGCTAATCCACTGCTCGATGTGGTTGTCGAGGTCTGCTTGGGATCTTGTGTCCCTTTCGACCAGGAAGTCCCGTAGGCCCAAGAAGAGGTGGTACTCGCATGGAGAGATCCGGCGAATATGGTGGGTGAAGCATGTGAACGTAGCCCAGCTGGGCAAGCTTATCCGTGGTCAGTTGTTCCCGATGGGGTGCGGCATTGTCGAAGAGGAGGATCTTTTTGACGCGCTGCGTTTGAATAAGTTCGAGTCGCAGGTCCACCTCTTCTATTTCGCTTGCCATGGCCTTTGAGTCCATCGTCGTGCTTTTGGTAAACAGCTTCCAGTATACCGGTCCATGGGCGCAGACCCAAAAGCTCTGAAGATGCTTCTCGCCGTGAACATCTCGCCGAACGAAGGTCGGTAACAATTCACCAAGCCTCACCCAGACTCGCTGCTTGGCAGGGTCAAGGTAGAAGACGTACTTCTCATCTTGCGTGAATATTGAGTCCAGGCTGCTCGGGGTTGGGAATCGGGAGAGATTTGCGCGACACGTGTCGACTTGTCAGGCTTGGGTTTCGGCATGAGGCATACTGCGGTTTTGCCTTCAGTAGGTAGCATACAAACATACAAATATCATAAGCACGAAACCAGACTGCAGTCACGAGATATATGGACACGGCATGGAGAGTCTCATTACTTTTGCCCCCTCCCTAATAGTATGCTTGGGGAAGCTTCCAGAATGGTTTTGCAAGACTTTTCGATCAACGTAATACAATCGGGCAATGACGATTTAGGTGAAAAAGATAATTGTCGACGATTGCCCTTGGCAATGGAGCGCAAATTTTCAATTTCGAAAATTTTTATACCTCTATATGCTATGTATACCATACGATACAGCTCAAGCTCCTGAATTCGAATATGCCTTTGCTTTCTCGAATAGCTAACTTAGTACGCTTTGCAGCAAAGCGCACAATATGACGTGGGGGCGTGGTCTTGGATGTAACTTCGCGAAGCAGAGCTGCCTGTCTTGGATGAGGTCGCATCCGGATGATCCATACCCATTTTGTACTACGTATGAGCATTCAAGGTAAGTTGTAGGGAAACAGGCGAGTGCTTAATGTTAGAAAATGATTACAAAGAAAGTTGGTCTTAATTACAAACTTGCTGACAGTTGGATAAACCTCCTTCTAAAGCGTAAAAAGGCGGCTTGTTTAATGCAAAATAAGAGACTCCCTGCATCCGTCCAAGACGTCGTGATTTTTCTTGATAATAGAATTGAATCTGCGAATCATGCGACAAGCCACACAAGTGTTAATGGTTAAAACATCTAAAAAAATCTAGCATTCTTCACTTTGCTGTTTCAAGTAAACCGTATCTGCACTATCAATCGAATGATAACACTGGCGAGCTAGACGACTACATGGCGCGATCTTTGTTATTGTGCTAAAAACTGCTGCCTTTCACTCACTCACTAGAGTGCGGTGGCCCATGGATAGACAATCATTGAGTGTTGATTGTAACAAACGTTCAATAAAGGATGTTCCAAAATGAGTGATGAAGGTTTGACGTTCTCCAAAGCGAACGTATTTATCTGTAGCATGGCGGCAATAGCGCCATCTTTTGTGCGTGTTTTCAGTCCGCGCCATAACTTTTCAAGTTATATTTTGCACCGTTACGGTTTTTGTCAAGATGTCAAACCATCGCACTGCGATTTTGGAGCTCCATCGTCAAGGAAAGCAGCAATGCGATCGTTAACCTGCTCAGTCGAATATCTCCACAAAAACTCGTTGATATAAGGAGGCCATGAAGATGATCGTCCAGCACAAGGGAGAAATCATGCTGTGAGTACGCCACAAATCCGGGATATCATCGAATGGCGAAAAATCCCAAACACGAGCGTCTCCTGAGAAAAATCGCCCGTGATGTCGGCGTCAGTCTCAAATTGGTGCATCGAATATCCACAAAGAAACGCGGACTGATCCCCTACAAGTTCCATAAATTCCAGCTGCTGATGGACAAGAATAAGCGCGAACGACCCCATTGATACCAACAGCTTAAGCTGCGGGCCGCAGGTCGCCGAGGTGTTCCCCGCTGAATAGGCTCACAACCCCCGAAGCGGCATTATCTGATCAGCAGAGGCTTCACTCACCTATGCTACTATCCCCAAACAAAATTCGCAGGAGCTCATGGTTTGGAGAGGAATCTACAGCAACGGAAGGGCTTCCTTGCTTTGTGGACGAAGATGTAAAAATTAAATGATGACGTGTACCGACGGGACATCTTCGAGGCACTTTTCTGGTTCCAGTAGCATTTCAGCAATGTGCAGTGGACGTTTCGACGCTTCAGCAAAACTCAGTGCCTGCATACAGGGTGAAAAGCACGCAAGCATTGTGCAAGGCCAATTTTTCGGACTTCATCATGTCTGTGGAATGGCCACCGCAGTCCTCAGATTTGAATCCGACGGACTAAAGCGCGTGGTCCACTTTGAAGGTCAGGTCACGTGCCAAGCGCCACCACAGCCCGGAGGCCCAGAAGGAATCTCTGCGCCGGTGGTGGGAACGACTATCTCCAGATGACCTACGGCCCATCGCCAAAGACTCCAGCGTTTTGACTTCTGTATTCGCGCCAAAGGGAGCCACTTCGAATCCGGTCGAAAATAGTGTTGCCTAGTGTCTACGTTGTTGCAATTTATGTATTGTTTTGTAAACTTGTCTGTTATTTCATAGTTATAATTAAAAAGACCTTCATCACGTTATTTTGGAACACCCCGTATTGATTGGACACCCCCCTATGAGGAGGTGTTAGGGACTCTTGTCAGAATTCAACTTGTTGAAAAGTTAGCCAAGCGAATGTGGCGACCGGCTGGCAGACTTCACATTAATATCGGTTAACAGCAATGAATTCTGGGGCTAAGCCCTAATGTCAATCCAGCTGCTACGATGGTTGACAGCTGATTCTATTATAAGTGCTTACACTTTGCTTAATGCAATGTACTTTGAAAGATATAAAGGGTATCCGAAAACATAAACCATGATCTAAAAATCGAAGTAGAGCACCTATGCGGTTTAATTTAGGTACTAAAATTCTAAATGTTGTATGCTTTATAAAAAAATTATAAATTTGTAGCTGACCAAGGCCCGTATTTATGTTTCAGATGTTCTCCAGATCGCAGGGCGAAAATGCGATGTAACATGGTGCTAGATTTTAACGATGTTCCATCTGAGTACGATTATAACCTTGAAGGGCTGTACCATGACAAGCGAGGTTACAGAATTCGTGGACATGGCCACGTAGATGTTGCGGATTTCTGTCCCTACTACAAGGTACTTCTCATATTAGGCTAAGTGAAGTGTCTAGACATTTTTTTTTTTCGGAAAAAAGACTTGAATCAGATAGAGCACAAGAAATGCTAAGATTACTTCAGATCGCCAATGAAGCTTCCAAAGAAGGGACTGACACGCGTTGCACGTTTTCGAGTAACATACATTACAACAACTACTCACTCGAGGTAAAGATTAAACTTCATGAAACTGTATCCGTTGGTCAATAACATGAAAAGGCTGTTGAAAATCTAAAGGTGTTCTCGCCTACTTCGCGTTGTTACGACTTGGATGGTGGAGTTGAAGTGAAAGATGAGCGCGGTACGGTCACATGGGCGCACACTGTCGGATGTTTCGAGGTGGGTGATGTCCACCTATTTCTAAGACATTCTTAGACCACCAGTAGTTAGAGCGACTACCTTGATTGTGACGTGCATTTTCTAAAAGACGGAACAATAATTATTAGGGTATCTATAGTTTTCTGGACTTCTTGAACCATGAGTGTTTGGCGCGTTACAACTTCTTTATACAAGATCTAAACGGGATGCTCTCTTGGCACTACAAGGCGGTTCGAATATATTTCGCAATAGCACCGATTTCCGCTATCGGTCTTCTGCCGCACTTTGGCAATTTATTGAAAATGAAATTGCCGACTGCCAAAATCGCGACTTGCTTCTTCATCACTTTTGTTCTGGACTGTCTGCGTACGCTGCTCACAAAAATATCGTTGCTTTGTTAAGTCTGGACGCCTGCAGCAGATCAACGTGTGAAGTTTGGTTCAATCGTTTCCGGAAGGGATTGCACAGCATTACGGACAAGAAGCATACTGGAAGACCGAAGTCGTGCACTACTCATTTTTACCGGATGGACAGACGATTACAGCAGACTTGTTCATTGAAGATATGTTTGAAATGAAGCTTACGTTGCATGAGAAGTACCCGAGATTCGGTACTAATCGTATGTTGATGGATAATGCACGACCGCATTGAGGGAAGCGAACGCAGTAGACGATGAGAAACGAGTCTATCGAAATTGTGGCACATTGTGCGTGTTCACCAAATATCGGCCCTTGTGATTATGCAGCATTCGGAAGTCTTGCTCACTTCTTCATGACCAAACAATGCTCGCAACTCAGTGCACAATCGACGAATGGTCAGCTTCTTTTTGGGAGAATGTAACAAACTCCCTGCTCAGTGTTGGAGAAAAGTTGTGACCATAGATGGAGATTATATCGATTGACTACTCTTTGTCATTATATTGTTGCAATAAATTTCAATGCAAATGATATGATAGCCTAGAAAATTATGGGACACCCTAATACGAAATAGACTGTTTTCGTATTTAAATTTAAGTTGATCTTCATTGTTGCTGAATTAATGCAGCTGAAATAAGGGGTCTAACCACAAGCGGTAGAGCTTCAGCTAAACAAGGAAACACTCGTCAATCATCTGACTACTACTGTGGAGGGCGAAGTTTCGTTGATATTTTCAGAAATCGAGAGCAATGTCAAACAGCCTCACTCAGATTTCGAAATTTAGTGCTCAATCAATATGATAAGATTAGCTCAAACCAAAGTATTTCAAGCTATTCATAAACTTTGCAATCCCTCAAGAGGCTTGCGTACGCACAGATCATGCCTGTAAATTAATCCCATCCTTTGATAAGCGCAGTGTTCCATATGTTTACATCGTCTTTTCAACGGAGGTGGTCCCCCATAAAAATGTGTTTCGGTTCGGTGTTTAGTTTTATTGGTCTCAACGGACGTTCATTGAAATTGATACGTTTGTTGTATGTATTAGTAAGTTGATGGTGGAAGTGCCTAAAAACAAGCACATACAAAAAGATAGCCACTGAACGCTCCAATAATGAAAGCTGCTGCATGATACTGAAAACTCTGGAAGACCAAGATTCGCGCCCCATACAGGTGCTGCAGGTGCTGGGCACGGAGCATAGCCGGAAGTATTCAATCTAGGAGCGATACTGACGATCATGATGAATGTATAACATTTATTTGTCTTTCCGACAATTGATACACAGAAGTAAAGTATGCTAGGTTATAGATAAACTTGTAATGTATAACGCTGTATCATCTTGTATCATGTTGTGCCAAGCTGTTAGTCGATTTTGTACTTGCTCGTGGTTCCTGGTGGCTTTCGACGCCGATCCATTCTGAGTCAGCGCGGTGTGGGAGCGCGCTGAGCCTACCAATAACGCTGGTAGTGGGCGGGGCTTACGACGCGCAGCCACAAACTCAGTCCTGCACGGTTGCGCATTTCATTTTTTGTCTGACTTTCTTAGGATTAGCACAAATTCCCATTTTTGGTAGGAGCCCGCGAATGAGAAAGTAGTCTGGGAAGCTGAAGAAACAAATTTGACTTCACAACGTAGTGACAGATAAGCTACCTAACACAGTGGAATACGCTGCACTTATCCGATTGTTGATCAACCGAATGTACACCAAACCGAACCTTTAGTGATTTGAACTTGTTAGTGACCTTGCTATAACCATTGCGTCGTCGTCAATATCGAACTGGTGCACCGCGAAATTGGTGCGACATTGTTTTCAGAACGGTGCGATATTCCCTCATGAGTGTGACTTGTTTTTGAGACAGCAGCAGCAAGGCCTCAGCGATCTGAACCGGTCAGTAACGTATGGAGAAGTATGTGCGCTAAAAACCTGTCGGAGGAGTAGGCATGTCACAACTTCATGTCAGTCTGCTGACCCCAGCCATGTTACAATCTAGCAGATTAGACAAGGGCCGTCAAGTTGTACTCCAACGATAAACTTCAACCATAAAGTAGTTGTTCTCCGACCATAAGATAATGCTGTATTTCAGACTATTTGCCAGGACAGTATTCTTTATGTGAAAACACAACGATCGCAGTTCTATCCATGCTTCAGTGAGGGGCAGCGTATATACATTGAAAAGGTGCAAAGAATTCTCTGTTCGATTTGGAAGATCAATGAATTTCCCTCATTATATCTGCCTAAAGTTTAAACTGAACACCTTCCATGAAAACAGTTAATGGTGATGAACCTAGGAAAGAAGCTGAACATCTGGACTAACTATAAAGATTTCAGCGTCTCAGTGGCATTGGGACAGTCAGAATGCGAATCGTATGCCCACCATGCAGTGTAGTCTGTGGACAACAACACTGCAGTCCAAGCAGTATTGTTAAGCAAAGAGTAGGGGATCCAACAAGAACAGCTACTTATTTGAAATCCGCTTTTCTTAGTGTAGTGCTAACGTTGTGCTTTTGTTTACAATCTATCGGCTCATAAAGTCAAAAATTAGACTTGATTGTTATGTTAAATTAATTGTGTTATCTGTAAAACGTTAAGCCTGAAAACAAACTCCATATCATGATTCTCAAACAAGCCTTATCATGTTAAATGCTGTTTGTTGATTTTTCGTTTAACGGCGAGATGAAAGTGTTCATGTCGGACAATGAAATGAACGCCTTTTGTTAGAGTGCGCAGTCTTTTCTACTCTTTTTTACAATAAAACCTTCTAAAAGCTTGTTGTATACTCCGAACACCGCCATTAAAAGCACAGAAAGTCGCCAAGATATCGGCTAATTAATGACGCATAGATCTAGTTGCATACAAAAAAAAAATGTTCTGCGGAATTCGTTTCAAGCGAGCGTGATAAAATCAACACAAAATTCCGTTTCTCATGCAAATCTTATGCGTGAGATTAGAACAAAACACGCTTTGCTTCAACATGGACGGTCGAATTCTGCCAGAATTTGATTCTCCTAGAAGATGCGCAGTATAATAAGCACATTTTTGCCAGCGAGGCATAAGCGATTCCGAACGGTTTCTCATTTTAATCTCTATGTGATGACGCGTTCTATTAAGAATTTTCTAAAAAATAAGGAAATCCAACGGTACGCACAACTTTTTTGAAATTCTGTAGTGTTATGGTCAAGATAAAAGGCCTCTTAGTCATGTTAAGGCGGACCTTTACGCTGACTAAATCGCATCGGATGAATACATTTATTTATTTATTTATTTATTGCTGCTCCTAAAGTGCGCCATAGAAACCAAACGAACAATTAAAAACATAGTGATGATCAAATAAGGATGATTAGCTTAAAAAATAACACCAACGGAATTGTAAGCCACATTGGATAACAATATGAACTGCAACAGAATAGGAGAAATGTCCTTCCAGATTATTCAGAATACTCAGCTCAAAGGACTAAAAAAATTGTTTCCCAAAAAAGAAACACGAGAGCATAGCGGAGCATTATATTGTTTCGAGTTGTTTAAATGAGTTTGATTAAAATTAATAAAAAAATTATATCGGCATCAAAATGCAGGCGTTGGCATTCAGTATAACTATGGTGTGACTTCCAGTGTGTGTGAAAGTCACTTTCGAGCATCCTTAACAAAGAGGAAACACCCAGGAGTCCAGCCCTATATCCGGTCTTACCAAGGCGAGCAATTTCTACATTAAGTTACCTCTCAGCGATGCTTCCATAAGTTGTTACAGGATGTTTTGTTACGATCAAAACTCTTGCGCCAGGCAAGACTCGAACCCGCATCTTCTGCTTTCCGGGCAGCGATGTTCGCATTACACCACCGGCGCTGTTTGACCGCACGTAACATCCGCGATATCCTCGAGGTCCGTCAGCACCCACCCGTGATACGGGGTTGGGCCGGCCGATGATATCAGCATGGAACCGGTTAAGCTGAGGACCTTACTAGTAACAATGCTTGAACACATTAGTTTAAGCCTGGAGTGGCTGATATAGAGGCTATAAGTTGTTACAGGATGTTTTGTTACGATCAAAACTCTTGCGCCAGGCGGGACTCGAACCCGCATCTTCTGCTTTCCGGGCAGCGATGTTCGCCTTACACCACCGGCGCTGTTTGACCGCACGTAACATCCGCGATATCCTCGAGGTCCGTCAGCACCCACCCGTGATACGGGGTTGGGCCGGCCGCTGATATCAGCATGAACCGGTTAAGCTGAGGACCTTACTAGTAACAATGCTTAAACACATTAGTTTAAGCCTGGAGTGGCTGATATAGAGGCTATAAGTTGTTACAGGATGTTTTGTTACGATCAAAACTCTTGCGCCAGGCGGGACTCGTACCCGCATCTTCCATAGGAACTGAAAAGGAGCACTTGTAGTGATATATCTGGACGGAAAGATCGAGACGAAGTAAATTAATGAACAAAACTACGCTCAGCGAAGTATGTACACAGAAAACAGTCGATATGAAAATAAAGGAATAAATTCTTTGCACAAAGGTATTGAATACTGCCAAACGTAACAGGTGAAAGTAACAGACATAGTGACCCCAACGTAAGTGCAAAAAGAACAGAACGTATAAAAAACAATTCAGACTCAGAGGTGCCTAGAGACTATCAACAATACCGGGTGAAGGGTAGAATAGCAATAGCGGATACACCGTGGCGTTCCTGATGAAGTGGTATCGGACCGGATCACCGGATGTCATTGCATGAAACATTCCAACAGTAGTTAGCCCCTCAGCAACTCTGTAATATTCAAGATCAACAAAAATGATCAATTTTACGGAACTGAGAAAGATCTAACCTCATTAGCTTAAGCTTAAACTCTTTTGCAGTCCTTGCTTGAAAAACATCGGCGGATAACATACTAATCCATCTCGCGCAACGGTTAAAGAATGAGTTAAAAACAACTAAAAATTTTATTTATATAATTTTAACCAAATGACGTAGCGTAAACAAAACGCACCAGTAACACAACACAACTAACACAATACAACGACTATAAAATAAACACGTAAAAAAGCATAAGAGCAGTTAATTAAATTCGCAGAATGATTGGATTGCCTAGAGAGTGATCAAGTACCAGCAAATGTTTCCTCATTTTCTTTTCTTCTTTCTTTTTTTCTATTCTTTTTTTCTCAATTTTTGTTTTATACGCACTTACGTCCGAGTATCGCCCCATGGTGAGTCAGACGACGGTCACGCATTCGGTAGCGCAAGAATTTAAACGGGGATTAGCCGCTGGAACCTTTTCATGCTTTCAGAACTTTCTGAAATTTCTGCAATGGAACCCGCTGTTTTCACGGGAGGGTATCGGGTATGCACTTTTATATGTTATGCTCTTTGTATGAGTTTATCTTCCAATATTATATACAAATGACTATGGAGTGCCCCCCCCCCCCCGTCCTTGGGATTGCACCTGTGGGCCCTTCACCATTAATTGCTTCTTCAATTATCAGCACTCGTAGACTGGAATATGCCGCAAGCGCACGCCTATAGTATTCACTGGTCCATATGTATAGGGAAACTAGGTGTGAAGACCCTGTAGCATTAATACGCTGCTGTAAGAAAATGAAGTCTTGAGTGAAGGTTGGGACATAAGACTACGGTAGAAGAGAAATATAGATAATCCACACGAGATTGATTGGGTCAACCAATAACGCCTTGCCTTGTGTACCCGACGCCATTGGGTCCCATTAAAATTACCCGGGTGTTTTTAATGTGGTCCAATGGCGCCGGGTAAGAAAAGGCGAGGCGTCATTGGTTGGCCTAATCAATCTCCCATGGATTAACTATCCTTCTCTTCTACCGTAGTCTTATGTCCCAAACATCCCACAAGACTTCATCTCCTTACAATCTCCTTACACTGCCCGTATTGTGGACAGTCGTTTCGAAACACACTGCTTTGTGTGGGGCGTTTGCAGCGGTACCATTACGACCGACAAATTGTTTCATGAGCCAGGTAAATCAACAAAGCAGCACCATTGATACGATAACGAAGAGTTTCAGTTTTATTGTAATATCGCACATTAGGGGTTGCTTCGAATGCATATGTCCCTGCTGTTAACGTATGCAGTAATTCTACTAAGAGAGACGTTCGCATGCAACTATACGGTGGGTACAAATCGATCGTTTCTAGTGGCTTAATTGACACCACCACTTTCGTTTATTTAACCTGATTCTGCAGCAGTAAATACTCAGACATTGATAAGTTTGCACTTTATTAACGCTAACACCAATTAAGCCCTCCATTCTTCCGATGCCGATGAAATCTTACCGGGCTTCTTTGGAACGACGAAGCACTGTCCCACTCATAAACACAAGCGTGTTCGGGAGAAATGCATGTTACAGGGGGCTCGTGGTTGTAAAGGCGACTTTCTTACTCCTATTTCTTACTAAAGTTCCATTTTCCAATGAAATCCTAGGCCCAATATACTGTCATACTGTGAGCTGTACATGAAGAAATTCACGACTAGTGCCTCCTCCCAGCCCCATAACGTGACATATTATTGGTAGCAATTGTTTCTTTCATGCATTCTTGAATACGGCATTAGCGGCGTTGAAGTGATTATAAACTTGGTAAGCTAAAATCAATGATTAGACCGAAGGCATCGGCTTGCAAATTAAGTGATAGGTTCCCGTAAGCCACCAATATGCAAGCGATTGGCACACGTAGAAGCTGCCAAACAACGTCTAATCGATAGTTACGGAGAATTAGATGGTAGAAGATAGATTAGATAGATAGATAGATAAATAGATAGATGGGCGCGTGGAGCCTCCATAGAGGAGGTGCTGGCTGTCTCGTTTACCCAATATCAGACTCTTGATTCAGATTTTCCGCCCAGATTATGCAAACTGTCCATCACCGGGGTCGTTGAACGGGTACTACTGTCTTGTCGAGATTTATCTTGACAGGATAAACCCTAACCTGTTTATCGGCTGGGCACTGAAAGGTGTTGCATAGACGAAATACGCATTCAAACCGCCTCGACGACATACCGTAGAAGTAGAATGTTTGGCGCAACCCAAACTGCTTGAGTAACACCTTAATACTTCATCCTTTATCATTTGGGGAGATAGTCATAAACGTGAAAAGCCCTTGGGCGTCCCTAGAACATCTCTGACTATCGATCACAGCCCAGCAATCGACGTGCACTCGTCTAGGTACTGTGCAGCAAAAGGTAGGTAGCAAAAACCCCGAGGATTTACTGGCTTAAAAGAGAAGGTTGTGGTGAAGCCCGGCATCAGGTAGCCCCCCCCCCCCCTCCCCCTCCCTCTCAGACAAGGGCTGCACCCTTCAGTATCTCTGTTATTTTCAAGGCGCTGAACGATAACTGCTGCTCCAGTTAGGATGAGCCTTATTTCGTGTTTTCGAGGCTGATAAGCCTTCTATACGCTATAAATAAGCTGACGAAACACGAAATAAGGCTCATCCTAACTGTGCAACGTGCCTGTAAACGTGCCGAACACGTTGCCCAACGTGAGAACGCCTATGATAAACTTACGGAAGTGGAAAACGTACAAAAATTGGTTTGGCACTCACAGCACCATCCGTCGCCTGAGTAACACGGCACTATACCGAACGCCTTTCCATAGGTTAGTGATATTGCAAGCCCGCGCGAAGCGCGCAAGTGCGAGAGACTCCATTAGGCGTATCGGAGCACTGGTTTTGCCATGCGGCCACAAAATCTACATTGTAACCTTATCGTTTATCTTTCCG
Source organism: Heligmosomoides polygyrus bakeri (assembly GCA_947359475.1). Lineage (NCBI taxonomy): Eukaryota > Metazoa > Nematoda > Chromadorea > Rhabditida > Heligmosomidae > Heligmosomoides > Heligmosomoides polygyrus. The sequence goes on from OX375865.1 coordinate 7,334,006, forward strand.
GCCAGTGATATTTGCTAAACCATCAAGAACTCATTCTCCACATCGGCACTGAGGGGTTGCGTTAAACCTCGCTTCGGTATCATTCTTCGCCTGGTGCCACGTGTTCAGAGCACATTTTGAAGCAAAGCAAGGAAGAAGGGGGCAGCTCATCAGCACTTAAACACAAGTACGAGGTTACGCGGCATTTCCCACATGTGAACGAGTTTTTATCCGTTTGGTTAGACCTTGACGTGCCGCTTGACCTAGGCCCCTCTCCCTGCAACGCGCATGCACGTACGCACGCGTCAGTTTGCGTACGACGTGGGAAATTTCACATATTATATCTGACTGCTGAGCTCAAGGCGGCCCAAGCCCATGGCCTGCCCCCTCCTTTCATTGCGCCCACATTTTTGGTGAAATGATACCCTAACAACGGAAAGCATCAACTGCTGAGACTATTGGGGAAATGAACTTCCAGTCAAAGCAGAGAACAACACTTAAGAACCTAACACGAGAAACATTCGCGATGGGGCGACAACACGTACGATAGAACGGTGTGAAGTGAACTACGGTGTAGAAATTGTGCCCGTATGGTAGAATCATTTCTATTGGAGGATGTGCCCAAACATGTGCATTCGATAATATCCGTGGACCGCTTACTTATACTTATTCTGTTCGCCAATACTATAAGACTAACTCGTTTTACTGAGTTACATTGTTGTTGACTTGTAGAGATGCCTCAAACATGCGTTTATGTTAAACCATAAGCGTTGATTTATCAACGAACTGATGCAGCTGCAAAGCCCCCAATCCAACCGTTTAATTAGCTGATTGTAAAGAATGACGTGCTTATCCTATACATTAGTCAGCATACGCTAGCAAACTTTCGTATGCAGAGATAGAGTGTATATAATAGAAAGACAGACCATATATATCATACATATAGTGGCACTCTTTCTACACCACACCATTCAGCGGATATGTCCAAAACGTATTGAAAAGGAAACCTCACGGTAATAAAACATTATAACTGCGTAAGAATAATACTTTGTCTGTTGTCGCAAGTAAAAGTTAGACCTCCTTTATACTCCCTCCTGCCAATATTCAGCTACGCACTGATTTCTTCCTTACATGATCTTGCTTTTCTTATACACACACGAATATTTGTGAAGAAACGGTCTGTCTCTTTTCTTACCATTTGCAATCAATTTGACACCTGCTATCATCACAACATATTTATTTATTTATTGAATGCGTCACATAAACGTGTCATAGTCAAAAACGTCAGACGGGCAGAAAGCTAGAACAAAACACGTAATTCAGCTGTCTAACTACAAGCACAACATTAGCCAAGAATGGGAGAAAAAACAAAATGGGAAAACTTAGGATAAAACGTAGGTAAAAAGGGAGAAGATAGAACGCTAGGACATCCCAGAGATGAGATCAGCAACGGAACCGAGCAACATTCCTACCACTAAAAAACACCGAACGGGTGCCATTACCATAGGTGGCATCGGGATACAGGCCCAACATTACTAGCTGTAAATTCGAATTGCAATAATTCCAAAAAATACTTCATGGGTAAATGACTGCTCCGATTTGACAAGTTCCGTTGTGTTGGGAAAGATGGCTATCCTTCCATTATTATAATGTGGTGGAAGAAGGAGATAGGGAGATTTGTTTCGCGTTGAGCGCCATCAGAAGGATAAATGAAAAAAAAGAGTGGCGCACCCTTGGCGAGAACTTCGATGTGCCGTTGTCTCACTCGCGAACATTGTATTGTAGAGGTGAACTTCTATTTATTCGACATATTTATCTCCAAGTAACAACAACCGAAGCTCCAATATACTTCAAGAAACATTAGTCTTGTTTTTAGGTCGAACTGGCGTTCAGAATGATAGAAGTAATCTTAGGTTTTAGACATTATACATCAGATGTAATTGATACAGTGTTCAGAAGAAAGAAAATCTTGAGCTACAATTGTACTATGTTTCTCAAAAGTTTCCAGCCGCCACTGGATGACGATGTCACCTTGGGAAAAACGGAGTACGAGGAAACAAGGACTAAGAGAGATGATTCTTCTGCCTGGGATTGGATTCGGATTGAAATCGAATACGACAACACCTTTGAAAGGTTGGATCGTTCGTAACATAATAAAATTCACAACATTAACACCACGGAATACATTGTTAAAAACCAAGTTGTAAATAAAGAAAGGCTATTATAATAGCCTATCCTATAGGCAGTAGTTAACTTTCTTCATACGGCTAAACTCTCCCCGTTATATTTTCGTTGCAATAATTACGAATGGATCAGCGTAATCACTGTGGATAGATACAACACTGACAACTGAACTTGTGATGAAATTTTCCGCGCAATAATTGCCCTTTGCTTCAATTCGAGCCTAAAGAGAGAAGTTGGATATAAGGTTATAAGACTCATTCATGGTTCCCTCCCAATTAGCGACGAAGTCGTTATTTAGTCAGCAAAAAAACTGGTGAAGCTATTCATTAATTTTATTGTTCTCATTATAACAAAAGGAGTTCCTATAACACGCCAACTCATCACGCTACCTAGTGAAAGAGGTTTTATGGTGTGTTGCAGTAATGTGCACAAACTATGTTTCCTCATGGTGAAACGTGTGCCTATAAAGCACTCACATGCTCGCGTGAGATCAATCCTCAAGAAAGAATAAAGGCTAAAGCGATGATATTTACTTGTACCGAAAAAATGCAAACCTTTTGCAATCGTGTAAATTCACAAGGCATCATTTAGAAATCAGGTACTTTAAATTCACACTTTTTTAAAGGAAAACGTGTTCTGTACTATTATTGAACGTCAGCTATTAGTAGTTGGTATTACTATTGAGGACGGGCATATTCGGAGGAGGTACCGGATGTCACGTGCACCCAATTTCAGATTCTTCGTTCGGATTTTTTGCCCTGGCGTTCCCTTCCTTCGTATTCGGTGAATTTCTTGCGAACTTGCTTGGGAATGGTAAAACACTGACTTTTTCATCGGATGAACACTGCAAGTGATTGTATAGGCCAAATACTCATTCAAATCTCCTCGACTTCTACTACATTCCGGGGGGATTGAGTAACGCTGCCCATTATCCTTTATCTTTTATTAGAAATCCCTATAATTTCATTAATATTTCCTTGCAGGTTACTTCAAAGTAAGAGAGAGACTTTGGAGGCATTTATTATTATCGCTCGAGACTACTTTGAAAGCACATTCAAAGTGAAAAGACTCAGAAGTCTTATGTTACCCTCGTGAGTCATGCCGTTATTAATTTGCTTTGAAAATCTGCTAATCTTGATCATCCCCAAGTTGGTTACAAGCATATATGGAAACTGTTCCTTCGATCGGCAGCCTCAAAGCCAAATACGATTCTGCCAGCTCCTAGTTGTTCCACTGGGTGTCTTTGCCCACCTCTCCAACCTCTCCTACTAATGCATTTTGGTTAAGGAGTCAGCCTGGGTGACAATGGGAGAAATTTATACACAACGGTGGTTAGTTTTGGTAGTCGCCGGGTGAGCGGAGAGCTCATTAGACCTCACAGCCCTCTCGTGGTTCATTTCCCATGTTAATTAGACTATGGTGCGGAATTGGACCTCTACGATCATCATCCGGAATCAGCTGGTCTTCGGTGGAACGGCGCTGCTCGACGGCGTGCAGGACAATCAAAGCGGCAAATACTCAGAAAATTTTGAACAAGATACTCTTGCAAACTGGAATCAAGTAATAGATTGCCTTAAACCGGTCACTTGTGAGCTGCTGCAAGGTAACACAGTGGGCTTGAACATAAGCCTACACTTTAACCTTAGGTCACGCGTACACATCAGAACAAGGACCCTTTAAGCTAAAAGTCAAATTTGGCTTAAAGAGTCCTTTATGTAGTTTTTATAGTAGTCCGACATACTTGTCTCCCCTCCCTATTACTCTTATGAGCAGCGACTTGTAACGTTTAAACTGTCTTGAATGTTCATGTTTTATTGCTTGAGCAATGTGCTCGATTCGTCGGAAAAAAATGACCTAAACTGCAAATGACACGTGGATAAAGTGAGTAAGACACTTAATAACAAGAGAGCAAATAACAGGAAAATAGTTTTGAGACCTAACAATTCCGTAATGTAGAGATCAAAAATGATAAGATTTCTGAGATTTAGTAGAACATGAGTAATGTGAGAATGTGAGTGATTAATAATAAATAGTAGCGGACCAATGTAAGAGGACTGCGCTAGAGCATCGTACTCTACATAATAACAAAACGAGGCAAGAAAGACTATTTGTTCCAATACTGCCCCCCCCCCTCCTAAAGAAGTTTTTCGCCAAGAAAAGCTGTGGGCAAAAGCATAGCACACATGTGTGTTCTGAAGCCTCGATTTCAAAAATCTCGAATAATCTGGCCGCGGTCGAGTGTAACGAGCGACGCGTCCGTGAACCTACAAGTTACTTAACTGCAAGTAAGCTGTTCAAAATTTTCTGGGTAACTGTCGAAAGAAGCAGCTCCTTGATTGCCGACGTCAGTAATTTTCCCATGCTATCAGGCTCATCGGCGAGGGTAAAAGGCACGTAGGTCATTCATGAAAGGAACGATCGCGTTTGCGACAATTCTGCTACCAAGGGTCAGCATCGCAAGTTCAACAAAAAGTTTTGCTTGGGGTCTGTATTTCAGATACTGCGGCGGTTACTACTCCCACTGGGACGACAGTGAGACGTGTGGAACAAAATGTGAGAAACGCTGTGGTCTAGCTATCGCACCAGATAGCGCAGACTATTTCTCGGTACTTCGCAAAACTTATTCTGAAGCACCTACTTGTTAGGCCTCATGCATACTTCCCGTTGCCGCGATATAATCGCGGCGATGAGTTTTGCAGAGCGGCGCGAGATGATGTGGAGTTCTCAGCGCTCGTCACATCGCTCTGCCAGGGAGCGCCACCGCGATCCACCCAGGACCAACGCTAAACACCGCGTACGGCGCGATAAAGCATGCCATGCCTGCGATGGGCGCGGGAAGCCATCGCGCAAGCCTGCCGCTACTGTTGCGGCGGCCGCGGCGAGGTTTCCTTTGACTAATCGGTGGCGCGCGGTGGAATCGTCATGAACTGGGCACCGCGATAGCATCGCGGCGATGGAAGTATGCCCCCGGCCTTACAATATGGATCAATTTCAGCCATGTAAATGTGATAAGAATCAATGTATGGATTTTCCTCTGAACTATGGACGTTAGTCACTCATTACATTGTTGTTTCTTGATTTATTTCATAATTTTGTCGAATTTAGGTAAGCTCTATGGCGCCGACTTTGTTCTTTTCGTGTCAGTGAAAACCCAGCACTGCAGAGAAGGTGCAGTAGGTTACGCAAGACACTGTGCTCTTGACCCCACCATAAACAGGTGTGTACAGGGTGCGTAAAAAGTATTGACGCAGTAAATGGCGGTTGTGGAAATAGTATTGCGCAGTAAGTTTTAAAATATTCATTTGAGAAATATGGAAAATGATCTTGCAAACACGACAGAATAAGTCATAATTGTCATCGGCTCCTTTACTGTGAATACAGGAGCGAAAACGGCGGAAAAATTCATGAGCACGCGCCGCAAGTATTCGCTTGCATTTTGTTCCGTGCTTCGAACAGGGTAGCCTTCTGCGACTGGTCACTTCTGTTGAAAGTAGCACAGACCTCATTCTTCAAAATCACCTAGAAAGAGTAATCCAGCGGATTCACGTTTAAGCTGTGCTCGCCTGAGAAGCTGTTCACACCTGCGCGCGTTATCTGTTTGCCGTTATGGGACAGAGGTTGACAATTTTTGATTTGAACGTTATCGTGCTTGAACATCTTGTAATCATCATCTGTTATGACAGAGCCGTGGCTGACGTTTGGGTTGCTGACCTCTTTCCTCACCAACCGTTTCGAACAGCGCCTAATTCTCTTGTTAAGGAAGTATTCAGCTGTCTGGGTAACAGACAAAAAAAGGGCCACCGTAACGGTGACGATCATGTTTCTTCAGTTTTTTCGTGAGTGTTTTTTGAGCACAATACAGACAACAAAAATAACACATAAAAACCTAGAGGGATAGAAACAGAAAGCTGGAGCTGAAACAAAAAGTAGGTGCGTCAATACTTTTTACGCACCCTGTATTATGCATAATTTGCGTTCAAGCTTTAAACATACTATTTAGGCCCATAGCTGGCTTCATGAATATATGTCCTAATGCAGTGCTTAATCTAAGACAATGGGATATGGAGAAATGGGTGTCTATCATTCAGCATGAACTTGTTCATCTGCTCGTTTTTTCAACCTCACTTTTAAAACTGTTCGACGGAGCAGGACCAGCTTCAAAGTGGGTTTAAAATTATGCAGTGCCGTCAAGTGTTGTACCAGTATGCAATACGTCTTTATTAATGTTGACAAAGTGGAGGCTAATTACTAGATAGCTAGTAGCAAGAGAGACCACGAATGAGAAGAGCCCTGTAACCAGTCTTCAACGGAGATAAATAATCTATGAAGCACCTGAATAGATTTTTCAATTCCTAATACAATTTTCAGTTTGTTTCTGACAAACGATTAATTAATATTGGTTGATGCAAAAATGAACTCGTTTTCTTATGGTCAACTTTAGAATACTACAATTTCTTTTTTCTGCGGAACAAAAACGACCGTTTCCCCACCGCATTGTGACATGTGACGAGAAGTTTATCCTCAGCGACAATAAAGCGCAATTGTTGGTTGCGCCTTCGCCACTATATCGCATCCAGAAGGTCGAATTTCTATGCTACTAAATGAACTCGTTTCTCGTAGGCAAAAAGTTTTGATTCTGATAGGTTTTCGATTACCAGAGTTTACTATAAAAAGTCATGTTTTAAAGTTAAGGATTGAAGACAGCGTTCATTTTTGCATCAACCTAATATCAACTCCAACCATGTATGGGATGAAGTAGTTATTCGGCTGAACTCAGATTGTTAAATGCATCTATTAGGGCTAACGAATCGGAATTTTCGCGTTTTTCAGGGGCTGGAAAACTCAAAGTTTTTTTGAGAAATCACCCTCCCAAATGACACTTTGTTCTAATCTAACCCATCCAAAAGACGAAAAGGCGAGGAGAACAACACTGTAGAAAACTACAGTAGAGACAGTCAGCCTTTTTACCTCTCTACGGTGTCGGATACACCGTTCCATATCGATAGAAACGGCTAACGTGTATGACTCAGCAGCTTGCGTCGAGTGTCGGAATCTGAAAGTTTTGATCCATTAGTTCCTCAGGTTGGATGAACAAGCTCCTTCACACATTTTCTGTCCATTGACTGTGACAGTGGATTTATTTCTCCACTCATAAATATCAGCTATATTCTTGACCTTCTGTGGTTGGTTTCTCGCTTTTCAGATGGGTTGCTCTAGTATGAGATAATGAGGAGTAAATTCTCAATCCACTTTGAATTTATCAAGCTCCTAAAAAACATCAAAATCATCGAAACCTTGGCCGTTATAAGTGCCTGCAACAGCCTTGCCTTAGATGGATAATTACTTTATCCAAATACATACAGAACCGGACGCGTCTTTTGAATAGACGCCGCAAAAACCGCGATTTTGCGGTTTTTGCGTCTTTTTTATAAGACTCGCCTAAAAGTCACCCATTTGAAAAACCTAGGGTATATTTGAGCTTAGTTGCGCTCCATTGCGAAGGGCGGTCGCGGGCGAGTTGTCGGTTGTAAATAATCGAAAACTGTTGCGTGCTCACAATTCCTCCAATTTGAGGTCTTTTGAGAAACGATTGATACCGTTCGACAATTGATACTGAACGATTCGTCTCACCGATATCTACACAAACATGTATGCAGCTTTACCAGACCACCGCATTTTCTTTGTGGTCGAGTAAGGGCGGAAGGAACTCACCGTTGCTCTTCGCCGCTCTAAAACGGCAGATTGTGCTAAAGCCGTTTAGGCATCTGGAGGGTTGCGAGCACGTCGTCTTAACGTGTTTTCACTCTCGTGCTCACAAATGTATTCGCATGCCGTTAGCTCCTTTTTTGTTCCCGCAGTAGTCGACTGAACTCGGAAAAAATCGTGTCACACAAGGCTAAACTGCATTTTCGCACCTGTAGCGTTGTTCATTCATAAGCTACGTCACTGTATTTCTACGTACTTCCTGAACTTTTGACTGATTTCAAAATCCACATGTTGAAACCAGAGAGAGTCAAACCTGACAGAGTCCTTCCGCTCAGAACACGTCCGCGGTGCAATTTGCGAGCGGCCGCCCCAGTCGATTGATAGGTTCGACCCTATATGCATGTGCACCGCGCACTCTCGGACAATTCCTGGCATGACAGAGTCATACCAGGAATACCTGGCGACATACTTCATGCTTGAAATACTCCGGAAACATGCAAGTCCTAGGAAATAAGCTGCTCCAGCCATTCGTTTTGGCCACCCACAGCGAAAATGCGGTGGTCTGGTAAAGTTGTATACATGTTCGTATAGAACTCGGTGAGGCGAGTCGAACGGTACCAACCACTTCTAAAAAAAACCCAAATTAGAAGAATTGTGAGCACGCAGCGGTTTTCGGCGATCGACAACTCGTCCGTGACCGCCCTCCGCAATAGAGCGAGAAGTTTTCAATTTCGGCTTTACAAGGCTCCACATGAAACATGTATGCCATACAATAGAGCTCAAGCTCCTGAGCTTAAATAATCCCTTGGTTTTCAAACGGGTGACTTTTAGATGAGTGTTGATGAAATGAAAAAGCCTCAAAATTCGCAAAATCGCGGTTTTTGCGGCGTCTATCCAAAAGACGCGTCCGGTACTGTACTATGTCTAAACGCTAAGATTCATGGACGGTCGTGGATGATGTTGCGAAGATATCGCCAATGTTTATTTCTGGTCACCTCATGTATGACAAGCAATGTGGCAAGTTGGTGATTACATCACAAACTTCAAGATACGAAAAATAATGTGGACTAATATGCATGAACTTTCACATAGACGTTAATTTAACGACAACAAACAAACCTAGTTTTGTTGCTGCTTTTAACACGTTTAGCAATGAAATAGACTAACCAAAGGATCGCTACTCAATTAGCTTACAATAAAAGAAGAGGAAAGAGTATTAGTCCTTTCATTGCGTCTCCCCCCATTCATTGCGTCACAAAAATGTCAATTTCAAATGCTATAAGTTTGTAATCATTGTTGGTGAAGACGTTTGTAGCGGATACGCCAACAGTTTTCGCTTTGAATCTTTTTGAAGGAAGTATTTGGGAAACTATAGGTGTGGGTGCGGAGGAGACGATTTTTATTTATCAGAAAACGATAACAAAAAAAACAACAAAAAAACGAAACAAATAAAACAACAACAAGGAAGATAATCTAGCGAGTGTCGTAAAGACAGGTAATGCGGGTATGCTAAGAAAATCTTAATGTTTTTTTAAGGAACCTCATTCCCGGCGTTATAGAAAAGTTCAGTCGAACGGATTGGGAGACCGCGAAAGGCATGGTAGGAAATAATTTTGATCACTTCATTATTTATTTATTAATGCATCCGAGTGCTCCACAATACCAGAAATTCTAATAAAACTGCCTTGCAAAAAATGGAAGGACAGGAGAGCAATTTCAAATTAGCGGGAGGACATTCTAACGCGTATCAAATAAGCAGTCAAGCCATACCCAAATGGGCTGCTCGGCTAACATTCGGGCTAGTAACTGCAGAAGGAAGGCATGACAATAAAAGGGAACACCTATGTTCTCAAAACTCAACCGATTCAGCTGGAAAGGTAGCTTAAAGCAAAACATGTTATAAGTGTTGGTGACCTAGTGAGCTTATCCAAGCTAGACAGAGCTGCAGTCTGCGTCATTAAGCTATGACGACTTTGAGAGTTTTTATGGAACACCATGTGAGTGCTAAACGGTTGTTACGAGGATATCACGAGTATTTCATGCGATCAAACGATACTCGAAAGGCGCGCGTGTTCGCCCGGCGGAGCCCTCGCTGCTTCGCTGGCGGACAGGACGAGTTTTACGAGACTGTGCCGACGTTGGGCGAGCTGAAGCGCGAGAGGGTGCGGATGCACTGGTGAGTGCTACCTCAAAGAAGTAGAGGGGGAAGTGGTGAAGCTAAATGCCGAGGCTGATCCAAAAACAACAGCTGAGTGAGAGTTATTGATAAGATCCTAAGGATATGGTTAGAGGAACAAACCCTTGTTTTTAGGATCAGAGATTCATGTTAAAAATGGGAAGTTGTTCAAATATAGGTCTATTGTGTTTCAAGCGTTGCATACAATGGCTACGCGATCAGCAAAGTATACTGTGCAGTTAGAAGCCGAATACATAAAAGATTAGCGAGGTTATACATATTGGATTTGATGGCCTTTTGTGAAGGCTTCATGCTTCTTGTGAATTCATGATCATGACTGCCACTCCCTTTTTCTTTTCAGTAGATTTAAAGATCTAAATTCAAAGATCTAAAGTGCACGAAATCAGCTCTCGTAGCCCAACAAAATGTCTCACTATTTAACGACTGATGATCAACGGGCCTGATTACGGTTATAAATATCGGAATGGTCTGATATATCTCTAATATAGGTAGACAATGTGGTGAAATAAAAACCATAGATACCTATCTGGGATTGTTCGACTATCTGTAAGCATCATGTGCTCTTGGAGCATCTTCCAACAAGTTGGGACGTGGCATCGTGCTGTAGCAGGCTGAGCGCATCGGGCAACTCGCCCCTGCCGTGGCTAGAAGTGACCCTGTATGAAACGCCACACCGCGAGCGCACGCATGGGTGCGAATGAGTACCGTTGCTAGCAGCCTGTCAGCCGCTACAGCCTTAAGCAAATGCGTTGGCTGGCAGCAGTTTTGCGCCATGCCGCCATGCTAAAATAAAAAATTAAAATAGCGGCTTTTCATATTGATGAGGTGCCGCAAGGGGGTTACTGTACGCATTACTGCGTTCTTTTAGCATATGGTGCGAAAATATGCGTATTTTTAATTTATTAGTTTTTGGTGTGGTTTTCGCGAGATTCGCTGATGTTCGTTTGCTTCTGTGTTCGTTTTCTCGATTACCTGCTGGCCTGTTGCACTTCTTACAGATTGTTGTTGATTTTTCGCTATACCTAGACCAAAGACAGCCGCTAGACCTCAAAGCGGCTAGGAATGAAAACTAATTATAACTAACGCAGGGCAATTATAATTAGTCTCCGAAAGGACGCGAAAACTCGGCTCTGCTTCAAAAAGGGTGAATGCGAAGTAGTCAGATAAAAATGTGCTCGAGAAGACAGCGCCTCTTAACGGAAACCACACGCTCCAATACCGACAAAACTTCGAAAATAGAGAAACAAAATTGAAGGCGTTTCGGTGTTAAGCAGAGCGATACAGCAGTTGCCATTCGGAACGGCCGGAATTAGAAAAACTGGAATGTCCTAATCCTACCTTGCTGCTTCGAAGCGGAACACGCCCCTCAGCGGAGCAGTGCCGCAGTGACCTGCATGAATGCTGCCGAGAACCGCGGCTATACTCGGTGCGGCATGCGGCATTGCGACGACCACTCCGCGGCTTTCACCAGTGGGGCCTGGGTTTCACCACGATAGGAGGGAAAAGGAGGAGATCCCAGTGAATTATTTGAACTAACCAGAATTTACTGCCACCGTAACCCGGAGTTCGATTGGCGCGCATTCGTCCTTTAAACCGTTCCAATCATACCGTTTGAAAACGGCATGGGAAAGAGAGAGCACAAACTGAACTACGATTGTGGCAAAAATTTCTTGAGAGTCCAACAACGCCCGGCACTCTGTCAATTTTCGAAAGGATGTTAATTGGATTGATGAGGTTATGTGTTGCTGAGACATACAGAAATACGTGGATTAACATTACTAACATTAGGTAAGCGTACAATGCAATCTCGGACTCAGAGATTAAACTAGCGCTCTAGGGCAGTAGCCCGAAAGTCAGGGATCTAATTTAGTGTCGCTCTGGCTCAACATCGTTTTTCTTTGTTTCTGCGAATATACAAAGCCAGGAAAAAGCAAATATATCGCGGCTGCCCTAGATTTTGCGTGTGATGCGAACTAATAAGATGTTTCATTGGATCAAGCGAGTAGCCACTTGTTTTACATCTCTTATTGGAAATAACAAGTATGTGTATAAAGCTTGTGTCGCATTCCAATCTACAATAGCTACTTTCTTGGAATCTGCTCATATTCGACGCCCGTTAGCTGACGCACACTGTTATCAGGAAGCTTTTGGCAAATCCAAGCGCAAGTAATGAAAATAAGCCAGTCAGGGATAGCAAACAAAAAAAAATCATTAATGTTACTTGCATTTGAATTTTAATGATTTAGCAGTTTATGTGCTGGCATACATTCAGATCACTCATAGAATTTATATGATCGTTACTCCGAGAGTTCGAGAAGAGGCTAGAGCTTACTTCAATTGCTCCGACCTGGAGGGAGCAGAACTTGAAATGCAGGGAAGCGCTGGAACTGCTCTTCAACACTGGGAAAAGCGAGTGTTTGAGGTAAGTCGAAAAAGGCTTCAATTGAGACGCACTGCACAGACCATGCACAATCAGTCGAGTCTGAAGTGCAATGTTTCGGACGGGAGCGTGACGCAATCTTGAGCACATAAAGTACCGCCGCTAAACGCTGAACCAATTGACGCATCATGATAACTTTGTTCAAAATAAAGATTTTCTCACGAAAACTGACAAAGGCTTTAGCACCATCCATCCTAGCTTTCATTTGGCATGCGACCGCTTCTCAAAATTTGCAGGAAGCCTTAAACTCAGCACCTAAATTAAGGAGGCTCTTAATTGCTTTGACCTGACCTACTACCCTTGCCTAATTCTGTCCTCAGGCGCTCCCAGTCAAATTCTAAATTTTTTAAACATAATTAAATTTTATTTTCCTGCCATTCATGCCCTTCCCTTTGTTACGACAATTCATATGATAGTAAACTTGGCTGGAATACGTCCATTTTGAGATTGCTTCAAGATCGCCGATTTCGATTACTTGAACGAAAGAATTCTCAGTCAGAAAGCTGTGATGTAGCCTGCTGTCTAATTATTTTAGAGGTGATAGAAATGGTATAAATGGTAAGAAGAAGAAGAAGGCAATTTTAAGCATTTGCATGCTGGTTGCAAAGTGTCAAAGCTGCAAGTAAGCGAACGTTGCATAGGCGGATCGCCGGATTTAGTCGTTGATATCTAAGCTCTGAGCGATTACATTATTCTGAGAACGTGTGTACTAGCTAGACACATTATAGAGACTCCGCGCGTCGATTACCGAGAAACCAGGTAATCAGGTGACAGAATTTCAGCCAGTTAAAGTGACGACTTTGTTCGAAAGTGTGACTGTGTTTCAGCAGCGTCTCCAGCTCACTCCTCGCAAAATTAAAGCTGGCCAACAGAGCGTTGTAATTCTATGATTTTTCAGCCGAATTTTTCAATGATTCCGGACATTAATCATCTATCGCACCAGTTCGAGCGCTGATGTAGAGTTCCTCTCCCGACATAATTGCGCAGACCTGACATGCCCTACAGAGACATTACACTCGACTGGGTGACCAACAAAACCCTCTTTTCTCTTTCTCATAGCTGCGGTCCTGTTCGACTTCGTGCAGCTCTTCATGCTATCAATTCTTGATGAATGTTCAGACGACGCAAGTCTTGATCGAATGGTCCACTTGTATGTTTTTCTCACTAATTGTTTTACTGTTACGACAGCAATTCGAGGTAATTTTCTTCAATCCCACTGTAAAGGGAACTGTGCTTAAAGTTCTCGTTTCGAGATCATTTAAACGAATTTTATGGACGTAGTGGAGATGAGCAGAGCCCCCGCTCTAATTTTCACATTTTGGAGTTGTGTTTTTTTCAGATTTGAGAATATAGACCAAATATATACGTAATCTAAAATATGAACATTCTATGGAAATGATCATATGAGGTGAAAGTCGTGGAAATACGTTTTCCATGGCTCAAAAGACAATAAATACTTGGACGTGGCTTCATTATTCAGACCACCGGTTAGGCCAGGTATTGCTGTTCCTTCAAACATATGCAATGCGTGATTAATTTCCCTGTTGCAACTTTGTTGCTCCAGATCCTCAAATTAAACATTATTCTTGATTTTTGAACAAGACGAAACTAAATGCTTTGCAACAATTTAATTTATGTATTAATCTATTATTTCTTGGTTCGTAGCAGCGCTGGATACAAGTAAAGAAGTTTCAGCAGTTGTTATTAAGCAAAATTAGCTCATTCTATTCTCGTTCTCATTTTATTTCTTATTTCAGAAAATTATGTGTAGTGGAGCAGCTTTACCATGAGTGGTAAAGCTGAAAGCGTGACATGAATACAGATTTTGGGGACCCCTGCTTCTGGTGACACAACCTTAATGTTTATGGAATGTGCGTCTTACGTAACCCGGAAACCCAAAAAAAATACCAGAAATTGATATTAGATAATTGTAGTGAGGTCGAGCAGGACCGCAGCTATGAGAAAGAGAAAAGAGGGTCACCCAGTCGAGTGCAATGTCTCTGTAGGGCATGTCAGGTCAGCGCAATTATGTCAGGAGAGGACCTCTACATCAGCGCTCGAACTGGTGCGACAGATGATTAGTGTCCGGATTGATTGAAAAATTTGAATAAAAAAATCATGGAATTACAATGCTCTGTTGGCCAGCTTTAATTTTGCGAAGAGTGAGCAGGAAACGCTGCTGAAACACAGTCACACTTTCGAACAAAGTCGTCACTTTAACTGGCTGAAATTCTGTCATCTGATTACCTGGTTTCTCGGTATTCGACGCACGGAGTCTCTACAATGTGTCTAGCTAGTATACACGTTCTCAAAATAATGTAATCGCTCAGAGCTTAGATATCAACGCCTAAATCCGACGATCCGCCTATGCAACGTTCAAATTATAACATGTATTCAAGCGAAACACAATCAATAGTAACCTCCAACTTCTCCCTTCTTCAACCCTCGGCGTTGTAAGTTGTTAGTCAGTTAAGCTTTTTGTGCTATACGAAGTTTGAGGGGTCTTTATTCAGCAGGGCCTGACTTTTCGACTTCTCGTCGTCTCCAGAGGGCTGAATGTGGTGCATAAGTTTTCATTTGCGCTCTATCCCACCAAGCGCCTTGGCTACCTAGCATTTCGGACTTCCCCACGAACACAAAGGAAGGACCAAGTGGGAGAAACGAAATCACCAATTGGATCCACCACAAGGACTGATGTTCGCCCACGTCAGTTAGCCAGTGGGGACGAATGGGGCACACTGCCACCGCTGTCGCCGACCGGTCCTTCTATAGTTCACAGTGAGACAAAAACGGCAGAAAATCACTCGTAACAGAAAGACACTCATTCCGGTTGTTCATTACTGGATTTCTTGTGAAAATCCAGAATGACTCTAACGATCTCTCTCCTATAACGGCCAAGATGGTATATTTCACCTCAAAGTCATACCCATTATGCGCATCAATTGGTCAGCAATCCACGTCGTTTACTTGATAAATGTTCCCTCACACGTACTGCGAGAGCCCTTCCCGTTTCTCCAATGTATTTGGCGTTACATGCCAAGCACTTTATCTGATAAATTGCTCCAATCTTTGAACAATCGTCTAATCTTCCACTTGGGCAAATAACACAATTTTCAGAAAGACACTGCTGATCGTAGAGCCTATTCCGAACTAACTGCCGCTTAATGTTGTCGTTAGGAATGTTCGCTAAGACAACGTCGTCCTGCAGTTGTGCCCCTACAATAGCTCTTTGAAGGTCAGCAGTGACTCTATCGGAGATGAACAGTAGGGCGAGAGGGCTTGTCTACTGGGATCTATCATGGGAGTTAGCTTGAGATCTTCTATGGCCACTTGAAACCCTAAAGCAGTTTGAAGTGGCTATGTCTGAAGACAGTTGTAAAGGTTCTTGACGTTCGCTGCAGCCCGTACACCTACCAACTGCCGTTCGGATTATGTTGCTGACAACAGCCCTATTCACTTCACCGCGATGGGGTGTGCTGATCAAGATGTTTTTCGAGCTTGGTTTCCGGTACAATTTCACGCTAACTATTCCCTCATCGAACACCTTCACTTGCGTGTTTAGATAAGCGAGCCAAACATTATTCGGAGTTAAGTCTAATGTACTGAGAATGACGTTCATTGACCTGAAACACCCATCCATTTCGGATTATGTCGATGTAACGATACAGCAATCATATATGTATCTACAGTACATTAGCGGTGAGCGGTCAAGCACCGGTTGCTCTATCCTGCTCAAAAAACCACAAAAAGCTTAATTGGCTAGCAATTCCATGCTACTCAAATGTAAAAAATTTTGTTTCCTCAGGCTTTCATATGAACCTTTAACTTCTTCGGTACCTTTACTGTGAGCAGAGTTATCACCTTTCAAACAGTGTATACATTTTTGAGACACTTTGTATATACCACGACCACAAAGTGTTTAGAATCTACCGCTTAGATAAATACGAGCTTAATCATGATAGCCGTAGATAATCCGGCGATTATATAAGTTGCTAAGAAGACGTGATTGGTGGAATGTGCCCGACGCCGTCCCAAACCTGGGCTCAGGGCATGCGCTTATTAGCGATAACGAGAATCAATGTATTCTGACCCAAAGAGCCAAAGATCATTATATTTGTTTTATATCCTTCAACAATGATTGCTAGGAAGTTCTGTCTTGGGGAGGCACTTTTTAATAGCATGTTCTTCTGAAAGTGCAGACAATGCCGTATATGAATTATAGAACGAAGCAATGGCTGGATATACAACTCAAGTCTATGCGCTGTCTCGCATAACACTGGCACTCTTTGAAGACTCCGGTTGGTACCAGCCAGATTATGGGTGGGTTGCAATTACTACAGTCACTTTCTCATGCAAATGATGACATCCGGTGTCATAATCATGGCACGTAGGCTAGGCGTGAATTATATTTCTCGACTAGCAGCGTTTTGCTGTGCGTATGAGGAAGCGCGCTAGGAGAACTAGGGGTATGTTGATTCATGTCTTTCGAGAACATCGGAATTTCGCAAAAATAAACCACACTTCAAAATATATCAGAAAATAACATATATTTTTTTTTATATTTTCAGATAAACAATGTATCGTCATAGACTTGGCTATTAGAAAGGTGCTTCATTCCTTATAGAAAGCCTACCTTAGGTACCTGCTCTGCCACCTTCAGCAAAAATTGTTATAAAACATACGACATGTGTACATGTGTGTATTCACTTCCTCAAAGCGCGAGTTCTTTGCGCTGTCCCTAGTCACAATATGGGTTTGTTGAAAATCTAATGAATGACAGACCTTTAGCCAACCCCCTGATTAGATGCACCATTACAATTGCATCCTCAACAAACACTCACCGATAAAGCCTACAATCTAGGTGAGAGAAGGGCACACCGATAAGGAATGATAGCGTCCGCACATTTTTGCGGCAACACCGTAACCGGCAGACGATAAAAGTGGGCGAAGCCTTCAAGCTGCGGCGCTCCCTCCCAATAGTGCCGCAGCGCTCATGGACGCGGCGCCAACGCGATGCATCCATTCGGGACCTATTCGCTCAGAAGGAGAGACGCTCCGGTTAGGGACGATGCTCGGCTAGAGCGCAGACAGTCTCTGCCTGTGGCATTGTCGTGGCGAGGGCAATAATGAACCACTACTTTGAACCTTTGCTCTCACTACTGCCGTCACCGCAGAAGTCTGGGGCGACGGCAGTAGTGGGAGCAGACAAAACTGCAGCGCCGCGCGAATCACCCCTGGCGTCGCGCGAGGTGTGCGAGAAATCGGACGAGTTGTCGCGGTCTGCTGCTTCCGACAGGGGCGGCTAATAGCGCTTCTGGCAGAGACGGTTAGTGCTCGCGCTAGGGCGCCAAAGAGTGTGTCGTTGGCGTTGACCGCGCAGAAGAAGGAAAGAGACATGAGATGAGTATGAGACAAGTCTGATGTCTCCTGGTAGGAAAGTGGAAGTGGTTGTTAACAAAATGCAGACGGAAAGAGAATCTAGACCAAATGAGTGAAGGGAACGGTCAAGGATCTGGTGAGGAAAATTCGAAACAAAAACTTGTACGGGATTATTAACTAGAAGTCTCGGAAGCAAGTGCTTGTAAGTTTCTATTGGGGTATGAACGCACTATTCTGTAGCTTTTCCCTTAATTCTAACTTTGCCCTACACTTGACCGTCACCAACTCACTTGTCATAGTTCACGTGTAATGCCATTAACAAGCACCCCTTTAGCAAACACAACATGAAATAAAACTGTGCTGAATTATTCAACAACCCTGGCAGCTATCTTCTAAATAACATAGTTAGAAGCATACATTGAGGGGGACAACCTGATGAATGGTAAACGAGACAGCGCAATCTACCCTTTGCAGAAAACCTGGCCAGCTGTAGACCTGACGAGCAATAAACGTCAAAAAACTAAACGATGAGATTAAGCAGTGGTAAAATTTCGTGCTCCGCGGCTAACCATGCATCAAGCGCACCTCCGCGTTTCAATGCCACGACGTCGCATGCGGTTAGCGCGCGATGTCGCGTTGAAGATACGTCCTGGAGAGAAGTTACTCTGGTACATAAGCGCAGAGAAATTCGGATTGCGAATCTTATACATATGTGCAAATCTTTGTACCTCCTTCATGTCTTCCGTTCCCTTAGATATGCGCTAGTTCTAACGGCATTATTTCGTTAGTTTCTAGAGATTGACTTCCTTTCGAATCAAACCTACATTGCGAAATACTCAATTTATATTTCAAGAAATTAATGTGATGAATTTCAGCAACGCACAAAACATGTCATGGGGGCACGGTCTTGGATGTAACTTCGCGAAGCAGAGTTGTCTTACCTGGATGAAATTCCACCCAAAGTATCCAGATCCATTCTGTACGATTTATGACCGGACCAGGTTAAATATGAAGTTCTCTTTCTATAATAGTTTGGCTCGTTACAAAAATTTTGTAATCGATTTCCTACAAAAACGAAAATAGGTGCAATTTACTTTTAAAGCTTCTTCCAATGCCTACTCAATTAAGAGCGCTATTTTTTTTTAGATGCTCATCAGATAGAGAGGCTAAGGTTCGATGTAATTTAATATTAGCTGAAAATGTCATCCCGCCTGAATATAACTACAGCGTTCCCAATCTTTATTTCGACAGGAAGGGTCACAATGTAAATGGATACGGTCACGTAGATATCGCCGACTACTGTCCTTATTATAGAGTGAGTCCATATCTTAACCCGACTGCTTTTATGTATTCTTTATATTTTTTGGTGATTACTTAGCTATAAAGAGCACATGTACGACTTACAAGGAGGCCCATGAACTTCCCCCAAAAGGTTCCCAACGTGACCTAAATGGTCTTGTAGAGCATCGGACGAGGATTACAAAACTGCGTTTTGTTTTTGCTAAGGGCCACTGGATGGTCCGAAAATGGCAAAAACTGTATTACTTCCGAGTGGGCTGATAAGGCAAAATGACACCTGGAATGGTCATGTCGTTCTCTTAACTTACAGAGGGTCTGGAGCTAAAATAAAAGTTTGATTATAGTAATATATGATAATTAACGACGTTTCCTAGACGAAGATGCAAGCTGCATTCAAGTGATTGATTCGCATCGATGGTGGCAGCGACTGGATGACCGTGTGGATAGCGATGCGTACTTTCGGAATGAGGACGAGGGTTCGATTCCGAGAAGTTGAGGGATTTGCTAAGTAGTCTGTTCCAATTTTTACAAAAGAAGAGTACATTTTGGCTTCGGTAGAGTACCGTGTTATTGGACAGCGGTTAAAAAGGGTGACGAGGTCACGACACCGATTTCGCCGTGACTCGCACATGGAAATTATTCAAGCCGCTAACCACGAATCTGTCATCCTTATCTAAATCTTCATATTTCTTGCACTACTTTGCATCTCAAAGTCGAAGGTTGGAAAATAACATTGGAGAAGACAAAATTGGAGGAGAAAGCGATTCTACTAACGTAGACAGCTTCAGTAACCCGTATCTACCGCAACCTACCGTAGTCGCCTGTCATGAGCCGTTACTGGATCACGATGTTATCCACGGAGCCTGAGCAGTAGGCTCCACCTATGCCCACTATAAAAGGGCCGGATCGGCGGCGGGCGGCACTCACTCACTCTCTCACTCTTTACTGACTTCACACTGCCGGACTCTCGCTCTCACGCACGGGCACCCGCGCTCTCGTTGGCTCGACTGTCGGCCGGATACTTCGGCCAGTCGCGCATCTACCGAGCCATGGAATGAAGGTAAGGTAGCAGGTATGATGAAATGGAAGGAATGGAATTAGGTGAAATAGGAATGGAATGAATGGTAGTAAGAGCAACTCTTCCCAAATATATGAAATGTGCACGTGTACTGTCTAACCGCCAAATGTCCATTCCGGCCGTGATGCAGTCCGAAACATCGACCAAAATTTTAAAAATAGATATCATATCCGCGATCAGCACCTCAAATAACCACCACGGACGATGTTTGAGCGAAAAATTTTCCTTTCGATCTCTCCTCGACCTCTGCGGTTGTGAAAGGCAGCGGTGCCAGTAATTCTGTGCACACTTGTAGAGACGTGACCGCAATTGACCGCTGACCTGTAGAGACCCCCTACTTGACCGTTGTCTTGATCTTATTGAATTGTTATTGAATTGCAAATGGTCTCCCGCTCGCGCGGGAAACTACTAATATAAGGAGCGTCGGCCGCCATGGGGCGGCTTGGTTTTGTTTTCGTTTTTGTTTTGTGAGTTTATTCATCGATAAACGTTGCCTTCTTTGTTTTATCCACCTGAAAAGCATCGAGACGGCCACAATACCAACTCACTCCTTTACTTACACATACCATCGTAATCTTCTGTAGTCTATCGCTTCACCGGAATTGGTTGCCAGAATGGTGATCTGCATCCCAAATAACCCTACAGGTGAATTTGGGACGAAATTTTTTCGACCTTTAGAGTTAAGGGAGTGGGTGCAAGTACTCCTATTTGCAATGCACCGACCCGTCTCCCGTAAGTGTATATGAGAGTGGTGAGGAACAAATACCCACCAAGACGACCAATCACACGAGGTGGATAAACTGTTCTTGGTAACAGTTAGCTGAAATAGTGAAAGTTTCGAAAAGAATCAAAAATAAAGAAGAATAAAAAAGACCCATAAGGAAATCCATAAGGAAAGGACGATGAGCATGTCTTGATGGATAAAATCAATACTTGTCATCTTATTCTCAAATGAGGTGACAGCGAGAAACACTTCCAAAACTAATTGAGAACATTCCAAGGAGGTCATATGATGACAGCATTTAACGGAACCTTCCTCAGCGAGACAAGCGTCGTTTAATAGCGACATCACTCCACACGACAGAACTACCTTCACATCTGGCAGCAGGTTGAGAGCGAAGCTAGGAAGCAAAGAAGGTATCCTACGGAAGCCAAAATGTACTCATTATTCACAAAAATGGTAGCATTCCACAAACAAATCGTATCCACTGCCTCGGAATCGAACCACTAAAATATCCACTCGGCCATGCAGTCGATGATACCACCGTTCGCCTAGGAAGCGTAGGAAATTATCATTTCACTGTAATCTAACTTTAATTTAAGCTCCAAACCTTTTGTAGGTCAAGTTCTGAGACGACAGGGCCATTCCAGGTCCTTTGTCAGTCGAAAATAATTTCCATTGAGATTAGGCAGCGCTTGAACTTGCTTTTTCCTAAGCTTATTCAGGTTATTTTCTCTCAGACCTCATTTCTCTAAATGTAGGCGTTCAGAGACTGTTCTGTACACATTACGGGAGCGAATAATGCGAATCTTACGGGGACAGAAATCATGCATTGTTTCAGGTTATCGGCGAGCTTTCTAGGGGAGGGGCTGACTCACGCTGCACTTCCTCTGAAAATATGCTTTACAACAAATTCTCGCTGGAGGTTAGTCGAGACGAGATCGTCGTCAAAACTGAATTTCGATGGCATACGATACTTTGTAGAAAAAAATGTGCAAAACCAGTTTGCCCGAGCCTGTCTAAGAAATTATGGTTTATAGCCGCTTACCTAAGGTTCAATGTAAAAAAGGAGCCTCAAATCTACGGGGCGTAGAGGTACGGGACAACCTAAAAAGCTTAGCATCGGTGATTCAGTGTTGGAATGCACGCCTGCCACGCTGGCGGCCCGGGTTCGTTTCCCGGCCCATGCACCAACACTGTTGGAAAGCTCGGTTCAGAGCAGATTTACTAGCCGAAGCGAAATCAAAACCAGCAATAAGCAACTTATATAGGATGCGGGAGCGGAAAACATCGGTCCGAGGCATTCCGAAGCGCGAAGTAAAAGCATATCAACACTTATCTAATGAGAAAGCAAAACTACTAACAAAGCTGGTATCTCACAAATGTAATATCCAAAAACTGTGCAAAGTGAAGAATCACTCACATGTTTAAACCAGAGGCTTTGAGTAACAGTTCTAGGGAAGTACTCTTCCACCATGTTAGTTCACCAAGGTAGGCAAACAGCCATGTACAGAGGCTGTAGCAGTGAACTGCGAGGATCAGAGATGAATGCACTCCGCGGTCCTCATATTTAGTTTCGTTTCACCTTGAAGAAAAGCTTCAGAAGAGCTTCACACAAACCACGTATTCTTCACAATGTGATGTAGTGCAATAAGTCTCCAAACGAAATTATGGCAATTGCTCATTAAACATAGGCCAAACATAAAAACAGCCGACGTCTCAAAATAAGTTATTTCACAACAAAAAAGCTAGGAAAAACGACATAACGATGACTAATCGATCTTTCTTTTGAAACAGGTTTTCTCGCCTACGGCACGTTGCTTCGAATTGAAGGGTGGTGTACAAGTGGTTGACTATGAAAGGTGTACTGTTTGGGAAGTAGAAGTTGGATGCTTTGAGGTTGGTTTGAATTTTAGTTTCTCGTGAAATTAAATTTATAAGATGTAACTACAGTGATAACAGTATTGAATATTCCTAAAGCGGCTTTCACACTACCGTTGCTGCTGTTGCGCAACCGATGCCGTAATGATGAAGAGGCTAGCGCAGAAACGCAGAGGGGCAACAACAACAATGAGGGGGCTTTCAAACTGCTGTTGCCGCGATCACGCATCAGCAGCACCGCATCAGCGCATCAGCAACAAGGAATGATCGTCATCATTCCTTGTTGCTGATGCTCGTCAACGGAGGCAAATCACAGCTCTTATCTCATTGTCTTATCTCATCCAGTTGCGGCTGGAGCAAGCATCGAACTCCGCCCCTTTTTCATTGCTCGTTGTTGCAACAGCAACAACGGCAGTGTAAGAGCCGCTTAAGAGGTTATTGTGCAATGGGAAGGGAGCATCTATCTCCGCCAATATCCAGAGGGGATTCCAATGGGGGAAGCTGCGCACGCCCAGACATTCAACGCAAATCCATCCCCTATAGGATGGTAAACGTGCATCTCCTCCTTCCTCTCAATGATCTATCCCTCCCCTCCCCTCAAAATTGGCCTGTATGCTCATCATACATGCTCTAATTTATGACGCAATATGTGGTGCAAGAACTGCCGAACGTTGCCGAACGCAGACACCATCCCAACTCACAAGGTCTCAGCTTACAGATGGTGACCGACAGCGCTCAAAATGAAATATTAGTCTTATCGGCTGAAAAGGTTTGGGCGATGGGCGGCTTCAGGCAACATGCAAGGCGGACAGGTGGATACGTGATGGAACCACTCGCATCTCCAGGCAGCTTTGCGTTGAGGGCCTGTTCATACTTCGCGACAGGAGCGACAAGAAGACGAGAGCGCAGAGCGCGGAGGCGACAGCAGCGACTGGAGCAACAGCACTGACGTCCGAGTATGAACACGTTTCGGCGACGCGCGCTCTATTTTAATCGATTTGAATGTTTTGCACTAGCAATGAGCGCGCGTGGCGTGCACGACGTGCGCAGAGCCGGCAAGTATGAATAGGCGACAAGAGCGACGAGAGCGACTGGAGCGACAAGAGCGACTGGAGCGACAGCGCCGGCGCTCAAGTATGAACACTTTTCGGCGGCGCGCGCTCGGTTTTAATCGATATGCATGTTTTGCACGGGCGAAGAGCTGCTCTTGTCGCAAAGTGTGAACAGGCCATGAGGTGCGCGGCGTAAAACTTTTGATTTCAAAATGTCGGACGGCGTAGAAGCCGGCTGCGCCATCCTCCGATAAGCGATGCGAGCATGGCCCGAGCAACTCGAAGAGCGCCGACTCCAGAATCTAACCGCAAACTCCCTGTACGGCGATGTGAAGCACTTTTGGCGCTGCCTTCGCAGCTTGCTCTGTCCACCATAGTGGAAATATGGAAAACTTAGTGAAACCTTCCCGGAAAGAAAGCCACCACCGATGACTAAAGCGGCTTTCACACTGCCGCTGCTGCTGTCGCAGCAACGAGCAACGAAAGAGGGGTGGAGTGCGAGCTTGCTGCAGCCGCAACGCTAGATAAGGATAATGAGATAAGACCTGTGATACGCCTCTGTTGACGAGCATCAGCAACAAGAAACGATGGCGATCATTCTATGTTCCTGAGCCCGCGCAACAGTTGCGCAACCGATGCAGGTGTTGTTGGTGCGGGATCGCGGCAACAGCAGTGTGAAAGCCCCCCTCGTTGCTGTTGTTGCTCCTCTGCGTCTATGTGCTATGCTTCATCATTACGGCATCGGTTGCGCAACAGCAGCAACGGCAGTGCGAAAGACGCTTAAGCCCTAGTTTATACTTGCACCGCTGCGCGGCGCGGCACGATGGTCCGGATAGATATCGACCGGGCGGCGCGAAAAATCAATATCTATGGCGATCGTTGTGCCGCGCCGCGTGTCGGCGCAAGTATAAACTAGAGCTAAAGGATGGAAGATTTTGTTGTCCTGTGGCCGTATTCATGAACGTTCCAGGGAGCGTTCCTCCCTTTCTACGGGAAGCGACCTCGTCGGGTTTATGAACACGGTTCCTGGAGGGGTCACCAATTCTGAATGCGTTCGGATTCACACATGCAATTTAGGAAGGAGTTATTTAGCTCTATATTGCCAAGACGTGCAGGAACGATCGCCTTGCTGTCAATTTGCTGTGCAAAGCGCGTTGGGGGGGGGGAGAGAGAAAACCGTAGGTTTCCACTTCCTTGAACACAGCAGCCGGATGTAGCGACGTGGAATTTCCCACCTTGTACACAGCGGATTCTTATATACAATTCTGGTTGCAACAACAAAGACTTTGGTCGAACGCCATGTCAACTGTACGAGTAAAAACTCGTCCTACACGTACGAAATGCCACTTCACCCCGTACTTGTGTTTGAGTACGTTAAGCCCCCCCCCCTCCCCTCCAACGCGCATTACGCCCATTTTAACAAAATCCGCCCTTCGCGCAATTGTTGAGGATGGACAACCAAAATGGTCGCATTGACTTCAAATTCAATTTTCAAACTGACCACGAGAGGTTCTGAAAATGAAAACATGCCGATAGAGGATATCACGCTTCATCAGTAACTCACCTCATAGTTTCCGGAAACAGGTTCATTTTGTCCGGTTGACAGTGATACTCGGTACGTGTGTTCTAGGTTGTTCTGCGACATCGCTATATTTGAAGATGAGAAACATAAAAATGCTTAGAAAACGGGGATTAGGGCTTTCAGCACGAAATGCTTTGTGAAAACGGTTTTAGGATAGAGTTGAATTGGGCTGCAGACTAATCAGTTCAAGGAACAGGTGGATCTGTCCTAGTCGGAAAGGGCAACCGTAAAGTGTCGAATGCAGACGTTATCTGTCACAACGATGTCTTGTTGCGATCAAAACTTCTAGCGCCAGGCGGGACTCGAACCCGCACCTCCCTCTGACCGGGCGGGAATGCTCTACGCCATTACACCACCGGCGCCGTTTGATCGAACGCAACATCCACACCTCGTGGGACCGATCAGCACCCACCCGTATCCGGGATGAGCTGGCCGCTGATATCAGCATGGAACCAGTGAAGCTGATGGCCTTGATAGAAACAATTCAAATCAGTTTCTTTAAGCCTCAATTGGCTGGTATCGAGGTTGTAAGCTGTCACAACGATGTCTTGTTGCGATCAAAACTTCTAGCGCCAGGCGGGACTTGAACCCGCACCTCCCTCTGACCGGGCGGGAATGCTCTACGCCATTACACCACCGGCGCCGTTTGATCGAACGCAACATCCACACCTCGTGGGACCGATCAGCACCCACCCGTATCCGGGATGAGCTGGCCGCTGATATCAGCATGGAACCAGTGAAGCTGATGGCCTTGATAGAAACAATTCAAATCAGTTTCTTTAAGCCTCAATTGGCTGGTATCGAGGTTGTAAGCTGTCACAACGATGTCTTGTTGCGATCAAAACTTCTAGCGCCAGGCGGGACTTGAACCCGCACCTCCCTCTGACCGGGCGGGAATGCTCTACGCCATTACACCACCGGCGCCGTTTGATCGAACGCAACATCCACACCTCGTGGGACCGATCAGCACCCACCCGTATCCGGGATGAGCTGGCCGCTGATATCAGCATGGAACCAGTGAAGCTGATGGCCTTGATAGAAACAATTCAAATCAGTTTCTTTAAGCCTCAATTGGCTGGTATCGAGGTTGTAAGCTGTCACAACGATGTCTTGTTGCGATCAAAACTTCTAGCCCCAGGCGGGACTTGAACCCGCACCTCCCTCTGACCGGGCGGGAATGCTCTACGCCATTACACCACCGGCGCCGTTCACCTCTCGCTGCAGACGTTATCCTTGTGACGCAACCACATACCCTAAATTTGAAGGAAAGCGCTCGTGTCACGGAAAAGCGGCTGAAGCGCTCGTAGAAGCCTAAGCAGGAAATTGAAGACGCAAATCACTGAATGCTCTCTACGATTAGGATAGATCCGGAGTAGGTATATCAGGGAGGCAATCATCGGCAAATGGGATAGGGGTCGCCATTTAGTACAGCCCTACATGACGTTTTGTGCTCACGAAACAGAAAAGGCTATGTAGCACTGGCGTGTTCTAAACCTGTGGTTTATCGAGTTAGGCCATTTCTGATACACTGGACATGCACTTGTCTCCCTACCAAGCCGAGCACAATGCTACTATGATGGGGCCAGCCCACATTTGAACGAGTTTTTACCCGTTTGACTTAGACACCTCTCGCTGCAACTTGCATTACACGTATGTACGCGTCAGTGTGCGTACAATTCCACATTCCACAATTCTTCTTGCGAACGGTGGCCAAATAGAAAACGCACTATTTTACAAAGAAGACAGAAGATACTGCTGCAATCCTAGTTGGTGGTGGCCGCTATACTGGATCTATACTAATCGGAGAGGGGCACATGGTGAATTTCATCTTCAATCCCTAGCCTAGGCGGCTTTCATACCTCTGCCCGGCGTGGCACGTCGCGTCAGCGGGGCGACTGACCGCGCCGGGTTCCCAATTTGACACGCCGCTGCGCGATTGCATCTGAAAACGGAGCGTGAGCGACGCACGGCCACGAGCTTCTGCGTACTACGAACTGTGCTTGTGCGCAAAGGATGACAGCGGAGTCGTCTAAAGGCCACCGCACACTTCTGCGGGGTGGCCGCTCGCCGCTTTGGTTAAGGATAGGTCAGGGACGCCGCCGACGGCGAACTCTGCGTCCCTGCCCTATGGTTAAGCATAGGGCCGCAGAATTGTGCGGGGGCCTTAAGACCTATGTTATACCATCGCGCACTCCGAGCGAAGTAATAAGAAGATCCCATATTGATTCGAGATATCGATTTTTGCGAGAGCACAGCCGCCGTTTCGTGCATTGATTGACCGAAGGACCTGACCCAGCCTCCGGATGAGAGAGCACGCTCGTCGTCTACGTTCGTAGAGACGTAGGCCGCTGTGGAGACTTGAGGTGGAAGGAGGTCTAGTTTTAGAACGAAGGAGATCATGTCTCAGGAGAGTTTCTGGAAGTCAAAAGGTGCAAAGTTCCTTCTGACTATTCGTATTCTTCAGCACAGAATTAATGCATTTGAAGGCTTTTTTATCCATCTATTCACTCGTTTTTGTAGTTTATTCTGTGAATTGCGTTCGTGAGCAATATACATCATGAACATCCCCGACCAGGGATGCACCGTTGGGAAGCCAAAACAAACGGACACAGCAAAATGACTCACCCCTCGATTGTGAAATCTCTGACTCCACACCTAATCTGCCGCGACTAATCGCGTCGCGCAGCACTCTTCCTTTCAGGTCTTCTTCCCCAGCAGGCAGGGGCAGCGCTAAGCGAGAAGTGCCCATCGCGGACAAGTTTACGCGGTGGGCGTTCGGCTCGTGATTACGGAGCGCCCCAGTGCAAGACAAACGAACGTGACCGTCGTTCCTTGAAAGGTGGAGTTCCATAGGAAGGTTTCGCCGTGATTTATAAGAGGCGAAAGTTGGATGTTAAGCTGTAGAAGCCTACTACGGGTACTTGTTGCTTATCTGAGGAGTTTGAGGATCTCTTAAAGGGTCGTTAACAGGTGTTGGGCCAGAAGTTTTAATGCTGCTCCTTGGGATATTCCTGGGTCAGGACATTCCCATGACAGTAAGAGTAAGGAAAGAAAATTTGCTCAGACACTGAAAGATGAAAGAATTAATAGTTTAGGAAACTCGTTTTCAAAATTCAACCATACCATCTGTGTAGAGTCTCAGACCACAAAGAAAATCTACACCCGGCACTCTTGCTCAGAAAAGCGTCATAGTTCCAATAGTTCCACTTAAAAAGATAACGGTAAAAGATAGATAAGATGATAAGTTCATGAAAAATATCAGAAATTCATGAAGTTAAAACAAACAAAGGGATACAATTTCCAAACGGCAACAAAAACAAGTAAACCAACGCACATGCAACTTTAGTGATCCCTCATTTATTACCTGAGTAGCCACTCGAAGGCATTGTAAGGGTCCTTGTAACCAGAAGCACAAAGAAACGTTCATGAAGTAGCAAGGGATTACAAAGCGAACTATGAAATAAGGAGAAACGGAAGGAATATAGCGGCAGAATGGTCTGTTGATCCCATCTATGGCAACAGCTGATGGCTGGGGAGAGGCCCGTTCTTCCCTTCAGCCCGCCGAGCGCGTGAACTCGTCCACGATGGGCTTCACGCGCAATTAGCGCCACTCCTCCGCATGTTGGGGGAAAGAACGGGCCCCCTCCCACTTCGCCGAATACCGTAACCCAAAATTCCGTCCAAAGTGTCGGCGAAGTATAAAATCGACATGCCTTCTTCTACCAACTTGTTGACAAAGGTTTAGCCGTCGTTTCAGGCTGCTTGCAAAGATAACTATTTGCACGTTAGAACGCAGCGGTCAAGGTACCAACCGTGTTACGAAGCAGGACAGCTTATTTACGTTAATAAGGTTCGTGTTTTATTCAAATTGCTTACTATTTTCTTTGTCAAAAGACCTTTACTCGCTCTCTTGCTTATGTTAAAGGGAAAGCTTCTCCAATAAACGTAACCATGGACTTACGTAGTAATGTGCCAACGCCTGTTACCGTGTCCCACAAACCTCCACATCATCCGAGCCGTTGTCATTGGAGCTCGTTTTCGTCGCTCAGGAGGAGTTCGCAGCTGGGTTCTGTGCTCTTCGAAGGCAGAAACTCATACAACTGGAAAATGCACAAAAAACGTCAGCGAATTATGTAGACGTCAAAACCCCTCAAATTTCAAGCACTCATTTGAAATGCAAAGGTCCCGCAACGCAGGAGAATCGAACACCCGACCTCCCTCGCACGACCAACACCACTATCCTCTGCCACACGACCCGCTTGCCAGCATGCCATCACGAACGTAGAAGGCATCGATCGAATGCCCGCGTCGCCGCCGATGCGATCTGCGACGCAACGGCAAGGAAGCAGCTACACGCTACAGTATCCCGTAAACCTGCACATCAACCCGCCACTTCATCGGCAGAATGTGGATAGGTCTAACCAGGATACTATCTCAACGGTAGGTCGGAGCGGCGCAAATGTTGTATATGGGCAGAACCGCCTCTCTCTGGGTAGTAACAAACTGCAGGTATCTCGACCCCAATACAACTCTGCGCAGAGTTAGGGGCGACGGAAGTCGCGGGTTAGCGCCCTGTTGATTCACGTGCTCCACAGCTGACGGGCGCGCGCGGGATGAGGGCTCGTATCGCGGCTAAGCGCGGTGCACAGGTGGCGTAGTAGGGAGGAGCTGGGGCTCGTAAACGTGGGGTCGGGGGTTTGGATCCCGCAGACTGCGTTCGTTTTGCACTTTTGTAAAATCCATGTTTATCATATAGGTAATCCACCTAGGGGTATTATAGTGTGTTATAGAGCATGTTTACATATAACATCTGCTTCAAACTAGCTAAAATGTTCACTTCTGTGTGTCACTTATTTTAAGTCTATTTTGTGTGAAGCTATAGTTATGTAACGATAGATATTTTGTGGCACTAGTAAAAAGTTCCGACTCCACCGAAAAGACTTCGGTCAAAAAAAAAATTCGCCGAAACTTTGTCTAGGGGGGTTATTTGGGGTGCTGATCAAGAATCTGACATTCGTTTTTCACGATGCGGTCGGAGGCCACCCATACCGTTAACAAGGGTGGTCCAGGCAGGGTCACCGATTTCGCTGAAACTTCGTCTAGGGGGGTTATTTGGGGTGCTGATCACGAATCTGACATTCGTTTTTCACGATTCTGTCTCTACCTGCCGTCATCGACAGAAACTTTAAGAATGTAATCCTGTGCCTTCCTGTATCTATATTATTCAGCCGAATCGTGAAGAATGGATATCAGATTCGTGATCATCCCAAATAACCCCCTAGACGAAGTATCAGCGAAATCGGTGACCCTGCTGGACCACCCTTGTTAACGGTATGAGTGGTATGTTATATGTAAACATGCTATAACACACTATAATACCCCTAGCTGGATTACCTATATGATAAACATGGATTTTGCAAAAGTGCAAAAGGAACGGAGTCTGCGAGATCCAAACCCCCGACCCCGCGTTCACGAGCCCGAGCTCTTCCCTACTACGCCACATGTGCACTGTGCTTAGCCGCGATACGAGCCCTCATCCCGCGCGCGCCCGTCAGCTTGGAGCACGTGAATCAACAGGGCGCCAACCCGCGACTCCCTCCTAACTCTGCGCAGAGATGTATTGGGGTCGAGATACCTGCAGTTTGTTACTACCCAGAGAGAGGCGGTTCTGCCCATATACAACACTTGCGCCGTTCCGACTTACCGTTGAGATAGTATCCTGGTAAGTAAGACCGAATAAGGCCATTATGATGCCAAGAGAGGTGCGCCACCTAAACCAAATTTAAGCGTATTTGTAATATACAATATCTACGAGTTTACAAGATATACCATTTTCACGTCAAATCGGACACTCTTATTAGCCAGCTTGCTCCTTCGAAAAGTTTAGTATGACCTTTTTCAAATTTGTTAAATTCACCTGCACAATTAACACATTGCTTGAATCTTTACAAAAAATCATCTAAAAATGCTTTCAAATGCAAAAAAAAACTTAAATTTTTAATGCTAAAAAGGAATTGCGCCATACACTCTCCTGGGCGTCGCGATTTCGTTTTTATTGATTGCAAAAATTCTGTTTGCGTGGAGCTGCACACTTTGCAACAGTACAACAAAAGCAACTGTAGAAAACATACACACTCACTTTCACGTTTCAGATAAGCAACGCTTACACTACCAATCAAATGAAATCGCAAAGAGCTAGACTTGTGCATGGCACAATCTCTTTTTTAGTTTTGCCAAAAAATTTCTGTTTTCTTGCAACCTAGAGCACGTTCGAAGTCATCATTTTTTTCCTCACCTATTGGGACGGATGAATTTAAAAAGTTTTAAGAAAGCCATAGCTTATGGTCAAAAAATTATTCTAACATTCTCGGAAAGTCTTTAGGTTAATATGGAAGAAGACTAGTTTTATATGGAAGATGTTCAGTTTGATTAGAAAAGCGTCAGGTTTGCCTAAAAGAGAACATAATTTGATGTGAAAAATCTCCAATTTGGTTTGAAATGTGCCCAACATGTTCCGAAAAGTGCCCAATCGTTTAAATGTTACATATTGATTCACAACTGACGTTTACTTATCATAAGGTTAACGATAATAGTTCAGTATGGACTTGCCACAATACAGCAGTCTCCGGCGAATCTTGATCTCAAACTTGGGTAACTAAACCATCACAATTATTTCAAACACACAAAACACAGCGGAGGCGTACAAGTGGTGAATTATAAAATGACGACAAAAAAAGGAATGTGATAGAATAACAGCTTTATCCCTCGCATAATAGTTATTGCTTTCATAGCGGATCGGATAGGCCTAGAATTGTATATTTTTAAACCTATAAATGGCGGATGGTCGCAGTAGTTACTGTTGTATATTTTCTTACGATTTAAACAACTATTTCAGTACATATACGGTGTCGGCACTGTCAGAATGGTGATTGTCTGCCCACCATGCCGTGAGATATGTGGTCAGAAATTTTGCAGCCAAGAAATATCACAAGTAATCGGCTACACATCAAGATCTATGACACAGTCTGTGCTTCAGTCATACCTTATGCAACTGGTTCTTCTACCATTGTTGTACTGAATAAGCTCTATTCGCTGAATTTTATAAAACATTACACGAAAGAACAAAACCCATATCATTAATTTTTAAATATTATTTTCACTTTTCAAACGTGTTCCATTTTAGTTGTTAGTTGCTGATTAATAAAGAATTCACGAACCATTCATTTCATTCATTTCCCCATTTCCATTCCCCCCAGAATTCATTTCCCCATTAATACGGGGAAAGCTGTGGACTCTGTGATAAAGTAGTTAATTTTTCACTGTTCTTATCTCATCAACAGAGTGGGTAAAAAGAAATTTTGTGTGAAAGAACTTTTTTCCTTTAAAAGCGAATGAGCTTAGCGAAAGAGGTCGAGGCTCGTTGTAGAAGAAATAGAAAATCCAAGATCACAAAGCAATCGAAAATTCTACATTTTGTTGTTGAGCTAATTCGTCCGTTTGTGTGACAGTGTGTCAAGGGGATGTAAACCCCCGCTCCAATCTATGTCTTCACAATGAACAGGATATGAGCAAGTCTTCAGTTAACCGATACCGGTCAACAAATCGACATATGCAGATTGTTACCTGTACTTGAGGCCTGAGAATAATGCTAATTCGGGCGTGCTACTCGCTGGCAAGCTAGGATGTGGGATTTTTGGCAAAAGCTATAAATCCAAAAGATTGTCTCAAAAGCATAAGGTTTCGTGAATATACGATATCCTTCGGAAAAATCCGCGTTCTAGTGACAGATGCGTCCTAACCGGACTTGATCTTTTCATCATAATCTTTACTTTCGATACGGCTGCTTTTTCCATCCTCCTTAGCTTCTTGTAGGCTGTGAGATCTTCGGGTGCCCTCGTCCTTTACCACACCTTATAGACCTCTCGCTTTTTCTGCACTGCAATCTGCACCTTTTCGTTCCAGAACCGTGCAGTTTTTATCCCCTCAGGTTTCGGTGATACCCATTAGAGCTAACCACATGCTGCCGTGGCAATGTGCCAGCGCCTGCTACAGTATCCAGCAAACCTAAACATCATCCGAGCATTTGTCATTGGAGCTCGTTTTCGTCGCTCAGGGGGAGTCCGCAGATGGATTCTGCGCTTGAAGAGAAATAACAGAATCAGGCTAGGGAAGCAACTTGTAGAGTTGGCGGAATCGTAAAAATTTCCAAAAGATTTAATTTACGCAGCATCGTAGTACGATTCTACATTAGGTAGCACACTGAAAATACATCCTCTACCGGAGACCAGATTCATCAAGCGATTAGCGCCCTCTAACGGTGAAAATACCGAAAAGCTGATGCTGATGAATATCATACCAAGGGGTTTGGGGGGTATTTTCAGCGTTAGAAGGCGCTAAGCGGTTGATGAATCCGACTCCAGGATCAGCTATTTACGTTTCAGGCTTATATGAAGGCTAAAATTTTGCCGTTTTGAGAATTTCAGGATGTGTTTCGACAACCGTGAGCCTCATCGATATCACAGTTCCATTAACAGGCGTTCGCCCGAAGGCATAGACTCCTCGCGGTCCCTTACAAAGAAGCTAACAAGGAAAAATGTTTGAAATTGAGAACTTTGGGATTTCTATAAGCATGCGATCATTCCCATTTTTGGCAGGTTATTTGAGCGAATTACAAGGTTACCTTATCCTCAGTTGCATTGACTCCGGCATAGCACTTTTTAATATCAAGCGTGCTCTTGTTGTATACTCTTCAATAACACGCTTTATGTGCAAGTCTAGAGCGGGGCGGATCCTCATCTCCTCTTTCATAACATTCACAGAATTTGTACAGAGACTTTTAAAACGGAAACGCTTAGCACAGCTGGGATATACATTCATTATAGACGTAAAATGACACCTAGACTTGATGTGGTTAGGCACACTTTTGCGGCAACGCAGCAGGCGGCGGGAAAAAACTGTCGCATAAGCGGCAAAATTGCCGCGTAGGAGGCAAAACTGCCTCGTAGTAGTTAAAAGACGACGTGGAGCGGCGGTCATCCTCTCCACACCCCATCGCCAACGCGGTTTCATTATCATTATCACTTTCCATTCTAGATCCCTGCCACGGTCAGCTATAACGCAGAACAGAACTCTGTCGGCGGCATAATACCTTGAATCATTATTGCTGTTGCCGCTTTGGCGGCATCCTCTTCGTCTCTGTCCTATCGGGAGGAGAGGGCTATCGCGTTGCCGCAAAGTGTGGAAGCCTTAAGGCCACCAGTTATGAAAATTAGACATGATAGACCTGTATCTGCACCCACTTTCAATTATCTCTTTGTTTATGTTGGCAAAAAGTTGGCGCACTGTTAGGAGGAAGGAGGCAGTCCACCTGGGGTCGGAGTCGTCAACGACTTACGTAACTTTAAGAGAATCCACAGCGGAAAACTCAGATAACGCGGTTTGTCGCTCACCATCTCGCTTGATAAGGGATTTCGGCCGTAATTTTCTCTGTTAAATTGCTGTAAGTCGTTGATGAATCCGGCCCCATTAGTCAAGAACAACTACGAGGTGACGTGGCATTTCTCACGTGTGGAACGAGTTTTTACCCGTTTGGTTGGCCCGTGACGTCCCGTTTGACCTAGGCCCCTCTCGTTGCAACTTTCCACAGGTTCGTACGCGTTAGTTTGTGTACAATGCGGGGAATTCCACGTCACCATATTCGACTGCTGCGCTGAAAGTGGTCGAAGAGTAAGGGCTGCCCCCGTGCGCTCATTTCGCCTACTAATCGTGTATATAGGGCGACGAAACATGTGTAGTGAAGTTAGTTTTAAATCTTCTAGTGCGATCAAGGCCAACTTCTCTGCAAATGCCAGTGTATGCGAGATTCAACTACCACTGCGACTGCAAATTTTAACTCTAGCGCACCCTGCGCTTCGCGGCGAAACTACCAGAGACGTCGTGAGCGTTGCTGCGTTACGTGGATAGCTGGCAAGCAGAAGAGAAGAGTGATTTGGGGAAATATTTAGGCAGAATATAAGACCGCACCAGAGTCTTCCCGATGCTGCGGAGCCGCCATGACAATGGCGGGTGGTGCCACGCCGCGAGGGTTACTGTACGTAGTGCTGCGTACTTTTGCCGGCAGGAAAGAAAAAGCCGAAACACCAAGAAAGCCGAGTATGCAATGAAAACGAGGACGGAAACACGAACACAACCAAAGCAACAATGAAAGCGACCAAGCAAACACAAAAAAACCCGAAGCAACAATGAAAACCAGCACGTTAACACGAATAAAAACAAAGGACAACGAACGCGGTCACGGAAACACGTATAAAACATCGAATTAGAACGATTAAGTAAACATGAATACGATAGAAGAGTTTACAGCAAAAGCAGTCGAGAAAACCTATGCAATTTTCATATTGTACACTTTTCTTAGCAGTTTGACATGAACTGTGTCTAGTTTGGTTTGACAAGTGCCCAATTTGACGTGAAGATTGTAAAAATCCCATAAAACGCGAAAAGTGTAAGTGTATGAAATGTAAACGATTCCTAGGCTCTAAGCCGAAGGCCTACCCTGGGAATGTGTTAGCCATGAAAAATGGGCCATCCTATCCCTCGCACCAAGCTTCGAATCCGAACACCTCCGGCGGGTCTCACCCCCAGCGCCTGGCACTGCGGGTGAGAGCTGCCGTAAACTACCAGCGGCTCCGCGACGACTCGTCCGCGCCGCGGCTTCCGCCACAGTGGTAGCGTGTGTCTCCACTGCGCGAGGAGCGATATGGACGAGTTCTCCGATGCCGCTAAACTCTGTAGAGGCCCTAAATTAGTGGGCGGAAAGCAGCAGTATAAAAAGGAAATAAACGGAAACAGGGTGGTTTGTCCAGGAAATTGCTTACATACCGGATAGACATTCGATAACTACGACCCGAACAGGATCCGCCCCTCCAACAGTCCTTCTCCAGCTGTTGGAAAGCGGGACAGTTGTTGCTATCCTGCTGGAACAGCGTTTTTTGTGGTGCTATCGTGTTGGAAAGCACCACGTGTTGCTATTTTAAGAGCAACACGTGGTGTTGTAGCGGTTGAGGTCGCCGGCAGGTTCTCTGCATGCACCTGCAGGTGCTCCGGTCAGAGCGAGAGAAAGAGAGTGTCAGAGACGTAGAGGAGCACCAGCTGGCGGTGCTGCGATTCCGCGCTCTAATCGCAACACGCTCCGCAACGGAAAGAAGACCGCGTCGTAAGTGCGAGCACTCGGTCTGCGCACAGCGCTCCGCGCGCCGTCCTCTCTCGGCGCTCTCGCCGTCTGCGTCTCTGCGGGCGCGCGCGTCATGGCCCTCTGTCTCCGCGCTCTCGCGTTCGGCGCTCGCGGTGCGCCGTGTGCCGGCGTCCCTAGCGCCGAGAGTGATCGATACCGCATTCATCGTCGCCGCCGGGGCCATAGTCGGTCGCGTGCGGCCGTTCTTTTTGTTTTCATTTCAGTTGTGGCTCTATTTGCTACTGTTTGTGTAGGCGGTTTCAGGCGCAGGCTGCGGGAGGATGGGGGAGGGGGGTTCGAGGCGATGTGATGGAGGCGAGGAGAGAATGCAATGCATGTGGAGGAAGAGATAAGCCGTTTCAGCCGAGGCCTGCGGTTGGGGGGGGGTCGAGAAGGAGATGTGATGAAGGCGAGGAGAGAACGCAATCCATGTGGAGGAAGAGATAAGCCGTTTCAGCCGAGGCCTGCGGTTGGGGGGGGTCGAGAAGGAGATGTGATGAAGGCGAGGAGAGAACGCAATCCATGTGGAGGAGGAGATGTGCCGTTTCAGCCAGAGCGTGCGGGTGGGGGGGGGGAGAGAGAGAGTTCGAGGAGGTGGATGTCGCATCTGATGGAGGCGAGGAGAGAATCCATCTGCAGGAGGAGATTGCCGTTTCAATCGTAGCCTGTGGGTGGGGGGGGGGGGGGACGGTTCAAGGAGGAGATGTGATGGAGGCAAGGAGAGAATCCACATGTGGAGCAGGGAGGAGGAGATGTGCCGCTTCAGCCGGAGCCTGCGGGTGCGTTATTTTCGGACGAGGGTAACCCTGCTGTGTGTGATCACAAATGCAGGTTCGCAGAGGCTGGGTAGCGTCGTCCGAAAATAACGCGCCCCATGAGAATGGCGCCTCATGGTATTTGATTGACAATTTTGGCTGAGGAACCGTATTCGCGAATTCGTTGCCGTGCCGTAATTTTGCCATGTGATATTCGTTTCGTCGTGTCGTTCGGCCTATATTTGTATCGTTTTTTGCAATTTTCTATAGTTAGATGTTTTTGATTGAGTTGCTCTGGAAAGAGCTGAGCTGAACTGACATTTTGTTGAAATCAACCACCCGTTGTAGAGGGGTTGCTCTGGAAAGAGCTGAGCTGAACTGACATTTTGTTGAAATCAACCACCCGTTGTAGAGGGGTAGAGGGGTTGCTCTGGAAAGAGCTGAGCTGAACTGACATTTTGTTGAAATCAACCACCCGTTGTAGAGGGGTTGCTCTGGAAAGAGCTGAGCTGAACTGACATTTTGTTGAAATCAACCACAACCAAGGAACCACTTTTGACTTGTTGCGCCTCGTGTCATGTCTGACTTTGACTAAATGAAATGAAAATTTAATAAGTTCAGAAATTAGTTAATGTGGTATGAGTTTCCTCTCCATTGTAATATATTTATGCTATAAGATATGATATGGTATCAATAATGCTCAATTAATTTGCATCATAAATTAAATAATTAGTTGACAGAGCGACAGCGAGTGTCATCGAGATGTATCCCGCTCCTCCCGTTCCGCCACCTTTTCGGAGGGGCAAGAGAAAAACGCTAATGGAATTGGACGGTATGAACGGGACTAAAATTTAATAGAAAAATAAATTTTAGTTATGAAAAAAGGATGTTAGATTTCTTCAGCGGATGCCCGTCAACTTGAGTCACGTTTACGATGTCGACCGCGCAGCAGTGGACAGGGTCAGTGTGGAGGTGGAGAGGTACCCCCGACAGGCAGCAGCGGGCAGGGAAGGTGTGGAGGCGGAGGAGGTGGAGGAGAGGAGGAGGACGACAACGGCGACATGGCGGGTAACGAAGAACTGGAAGTTATGGAACAACAGGAAGTTATGCCCATGCCGTCTGAAAGGCGACTTCGACTTAGTACGTTGCGAGTACCCTTTTCTGTGAGGACTTTTCTGCAGGAAACCGAGAGGATTTAGTGTAGTTCCGACCGGAGCTTTCAGATGGAGAGCAGCGAATGATATACATCGCCAACTTCATAATGCATTTCGGCGTGAGCGGGGAGATGATGAAGCATCTGGAAGGCTTGTGCCGTGTTACTGCTCCGGGCGCTCCTGTCTTGCCGGTAGTAATCTTCAAATTGAGGTCCTTTTAAAAATAAAGAAGAAATGAAGAAAGACGTGTTGAAGATCTCGTCACTGATGAAAAGGTTCGTTGCCGAACAACTCGAGCCATATGGCTATCTGAAAATGTGTTATTGTAACGGTTGTCAGAAGCCGTTAAGGGACCAGCAGGCTTTGTGTGCAAACGAACAGTGTGTGCTGTATAGGTGAGCTTGAGCTAATTGCCCAGTAACTGGGATGAAGTGTTATACATTTCGATTACGCTGGGATAGGTAGCAAGCCTTTTCAGAGCTCCTTTGAAGAGAACGAAATTGGGGAAGAGGATCACCCTGCACACCCTGCTGCTAGCTCCGCAGTTAAAAATGATATTGAAAGAAAATATCGATGCATTAATAGCCGTGCACGAATCAATACACAGGGTAGGTAGGCCTTACCAGGCAGGTATCATATATTTAGTTTTGGTTTCAATACTTCTCTTCATAAAATTACGTCATTGTGTTTTGCAGACAGGAAATCAGGCAGGAAATGCAACGAAAAGGGCTGAAGTGACGGATTATCCTTTGTATAGAGAATCCATGGAGAGTTATAGCGAATTTTTCTGTCGAAAACTGAACGTTCAGCTGACGCTAAATTTTGATGGTGTAAGATTCAAGAAATTCTCAAGGTCGGTAGGGATTGTTTGATAAAGGGAACGGCTTGGAAATCATCGAATTCTTCTAGGTCAGAAGCATGGCCCATATATATGCGACTGGAAGGACTTCCCTTCACCTTGAAAAACAAGGCCGAAAACACTCTCATAGCTGCTGTTCTTTTTACGCGTAGAGCGCCGAAGGAATCGCTACTCGCCGAGATATTTTCACGGTAACCCAAACCCTAAATCGTAAGCCTTTCGATTCGGAGTGGTTTCTCGCTATCAACTTTAGAGCGAAGGCGGAGCTTGTCACTCTTTTTGAAGCGGGTCTGCCAGTAGAAGATGGCCTACGACGAACTTGGAGCTGCTACCCGGTCATCACCAACGCTATAATGGATTTTCAGTTGAGTGTAATATTTCCTGCTTCCGGCTCCTCATCTAACTTCAGAATCCCTCAGTGTGAGATTTTAGGCCATAAAGCTGCTGTTCAATTGCCCGCGTTGGCAGACAGTGCAAGGATGTCACCTCTGCAGGTTCCATTTTAAACGGTTAGGCCGAAGAGTCATATTTTTTGCGGCATCACCAAGAGTAGAGGACAGGCGAACAGCGGACTCGATTATGAGAGATGCTCTGCTAAAGGAATACGGCCTACTAGATGGAGTGGATTGAGCTGGGAGCTTCTAAATCTGTGTTCTGGCCTTCTGAATTCAGCGTCTTAGGACCTACTCAGATGATGAGCCTTATCACGATGGACAGGTGCAGGCCTGATGCACTGCATGTTATTTCGGAAGGCATAACGTGCGATCTTTTGAGAGGTGGGGCATGATAATGTGATTAAGAAACCTTAATTAAATTTTCTCAGTTTTCTAGGACCACTCTCGTAACTTACTGCTTCCAGAAATGCTATCTAGCAGCAGCAAAATCGCTCCTTTGAGGGTCGCCGTAGAAAATACGCAAAGGTTGTCAAGAGCGCTGGAAAGATGCGTTAATTACACGTACGCTTCGAAGTTTATTCTTGGTATTGACGACCTTAGGACGTGCACGGGAGCTGAAAAAGATGCGGTAGTACTTATTTTATTTCAACTCATGCGTGTGTTAGATCTGCGAATGTGTAGTGCGCTCCCTTCAGATCTCCTTTATTGTTCTCCCCGCTCGCAGGAGCGAAGGACCTTTGTGCAAAAGCGTATGCTAGTGTCGGAATCTTAGCGTACTGGATCGTAGTACGCCTACTGCAAGGATCGACCAGTCTAGCCGCTCATGACTTGGAGATCTTACGGCGCATCGCACAAGGGATGAAATTCATCTGGAGACACATTTCGGAGACTTTATTTACACTAAAAGTGCACGTGAGTGCGTTGCCATACGGCCCCAGATTTGCCAAGTGTCTCGGTAACGAAAGGCTCTAATTCAGTGTTTCATTGACCATTCCATCCTCGAGGACATGTCTTCCTGCGGCTCCGTCTACCAGTGGACTGCGAGTGGTTTTGAGTCGATACATCGAAGGCTCCAACTGCGGGTGGCCCAGGGGGCAACGAACTGTGAAGAGATGATTGTGAAAAAGTAGTGTAGTAGCTAGCTAGTAGCTCAATGGGATCTTTGGACATTGCGCAGTCATGGGTACATTTCAGTTTCCTATTGAAAAAGAACATCGTTCACGCACTGCATCGAGAAGCCGCGAAAACTGGACACCGCGATTTAATGGCGCTAAGTGACCTAGTGGGCCGAGTGAAGAAAAGGTTCGCTCTTGTCGTACATTGTTTCTTTGTTGACGAAACCCATTAAATTAGCGTTTTCTTCGCAGGTTCCCGTGCTCCAAAAAACTTAGCGCCCAGTGGTATTTTCCTGTCGGCTCTTTCGTTGATTTCTCTTCACTCGAAGGGCCAGATCAGTTGCTCCTTCGTCGCTTCTATAGAGAAGAAGGCTGCTCGTTGAGGTACATTACGCTTTACGCGGCGTTTTACTGGACCACTGCTCTAGGATAACTTTGCGCCCTTCAGCTCTCGCCTCGTTCGAGACCACGGCTCTCACCTCGAAGCATACTGCTCGACTAAATATCGTCGGAGGACCACTGATTCTGCACAGTCCTGCGTGCAGCTCATACTCGGCAACGAAACAGTATTCGGAGATGTCATCGTATTCATATACGAAGAAACTGGGAATACTTGCTCAGTACTGCTGGATGAGTTCCTGTTGGAAGACCCATTTCTAAGATTGGCTGAGACGATATCCCGGGACGTAAGCTGCCCATGTAGGGAACGTTGCGTGAACACGCTTAGCTTAGTTCAATCACAAAATCGATTATTTAAGCGGATTGTCGGTAAAAGGGTTGCTCTCAGGCCAGCTTTTGACATCTCTTCTGCTGCTGTGACTGTGAATTTTGACGATCATCTATTTGTGTCTCAGATCTGACGTGAGTGTGATGAGTATGAGTAAAGATTTTGAGTAAAGATTATTCCCACTAGTACGGCAGCCTTTTCGCTGCGAGATGAGGTTTGTTCCCGATATACCTCCTCCCACGAGAACACTAGCAGAACGGAACCTTCTCTT
Source organism: Heligmosomoides polygyrus bakeri (assembly GCA_947359475.1). Taxonomy (NCBI): domain Eukaryota; kingdom Metazoa; phylum Nematoda; class Chromadorea; order Rhabditida; family Heligmosomidae; genus Heligmosomoides; species Heligmosomoides polygyrus. The sequence continues at coordinate 7,376,010 of OX375865.1, forward strand.
CGTTTCTTGTAGAGTCGGTACATATTTGGTCTTTTGCAGTTTAACGTGTACTGTAAGAGTAGGAGGATAAAGAATGCCTGGAAACGAGGAAAAACAGCCGAGGAAGGGTAGCATGGTCGGAAAAGCGCCGTGGGTGCGCGCCAAAAGGAACGTCATCAGAGTGCCGAGGACCGCTACGAGGGTAACCTTCACTTTGACTCCCCGAATGTCCCGTTATGTCCCCTTGCTATGCTCACAAAATTTTATTCAAAATCCTTCTCAGGTGAGATATCCGGATGCGGATGATTATGACTTGTTGGATGACGAGGACCACTCGCAGTCATCATTGTCGCAGTCATCATTCGGCGTTCCGATTACTCCCACGCCGGCTAGGAAAGTGCGTTTCTTGTAGTAGAGAATTAAATTTTAGTTCTTAAAATTGGGGAAGGAAAAGGTTAAGATTTTTGACGAAAGAAGCTAGTTTGACTTTTCACTAAGTTTAAAATATTAACTTGACACCGAGGGTTCCTTTCTCAGAGGTCCTGCGAAGAGCGTGCGGAGACCCGTGCGGAGACAGAGCTCTATAGCAAGCGCTCTCGTCATGGCGAGCTCCCATGTTTGGAGTTCGGTGCGTGCTTTCTTTGTTCATTAGTTCACCTAATATATATATATATATATATATATATATATATATATATATATATATATATATATATATATATATACATACATATATATACATACATATATATACATATATATAGATGACGATGAGTTGATGAATTTCTAAACATGCTGGACCCGCTCAAACCAATGAACATGACCTCCTCAGATGCACGATCTCGAGAGGGGACACCTCGGTCGCCATGGAGCTCGTGGAGCACGAGCACCCCTCGAGAGCAGTCGTCGTCCTCCCAGCAGTCGTCGCAGTCACCGAGACCGCATTCTTCTTCCGGCGTCCTAAGTTCAGCCAGCGCAGGGTTCGCTGAAAAAACTAAGAACCTACTGATGACGAAGGACAAATTGCCCCTCGGGAAGCTCGGACTCGCCATCTGCCAGCACGATATTCTGGCAGATTACCACGTTGGTTTTCCATTTCTGTTTGGGAAGGGGAAAACCGGGGATAGAAATCAAAATCTTATCATTTAGACGTTCATCTCTTGCAAAATGGGGGACGTAAGGCCCGATGTTGAAGAAGGGAAGAGAATTGCGCAAACGCTGTCGAGCGTTCAACAACCATCCGACCTCGCCCTCAGACAACTGATGAACGTTGTCTCAGACCAATCCAACATGATAGTTGGTCTCACGGCGGCGGTGGGCATTTTCTGTTCCTACTTCTTAGCTAAACCCCAGACTAAGCTTTCCCGTTCGTCAGGTCGATTCCTGCATGGTGCGGCTCACTCAGCTTCAGAAGCAACTTGCTGAGGCAGTCTCGTCTGTTGTGAAGAAAACGCCAGAGGCTAAGCTGCCTGAAGAGACGTGCCTTGCCTTCGAAAACCTCACACAGTTGTGGAGAATACCGCAGTTGGCGGTTGGTGGCCCGACCTCAGCAACGCACATTTCAAGGTCGGTGTGCTGCAATTGCTTCCAGCGACTCTTCTTACGAAGATTAGTTTGCTTGCTGAAACAGTGCTTACAGAGTGTGGACTTGCAGAAAACAAACACAACAAGAAAATGCAGAAGTGGATCCGAACAAAGAGAGGAAAACCCTATGACCACGTAACCGCCTGCACTGATTTCTTCCGCGTATACCTAAAGGAGGTCAGTAGTGTTGGATATATGTATTAGGTAGCCCTTCGCCGCCAGCCCTCGTTGCTTGTCCCCCTCTTCTGAAGTTACTTTCCTAGGCTTGCGAACCTCCTACATTGGTGAAGCGCTACGCAGTGCGCATCTCTGACTCCTGCGCCAAGCATCCGGAACTCCGCGATTTCCCGGAAGAATTAGTGGAACAACTGATAGGTAGCTCTCAGTCTAGTTGCTCTTCCCCTCCAATAATGCGGTGTTAAACCAGTGTTAATAGTTTTAATCTCCGCCCCTCTTCTAGGAGTTTGTCTCGACGGACTTCGTCTTGGCATGCGAGAGCTCTCCTGCCCAGTGTCAGTGATTGCCTTGAGGAGAAATCCCACTCCGTACGTGTTAATCTTAATATAAAAATATTTTTCTTCAAGTCTCTCCTTCAAATTCGGAATTGAGGTTCTGGCTTTCGCTGGGCGACACAGACGAGGAAAGGGAGGCCGAGTTCGAGGAGCGGAAAAAGGCGAGAGCTCGCTGGACGGTTCACGTCAGAGGTGCTCTTCAGAGAGCACTGTATGTCTTCGCCAATTTTCTTCTAGTCTGCATTCCAAGAAAATAATCACCTCCACCTACGTTATAACCTTTTTAGGAACGACATCCGCAAATACGTTCTCGACGCGAACAGGCGTTTAGTTCCCGCACCGGTGGGTACCCTCTTCACCATAATGCTTGGATGGAAACAAAAGAAAAATCTCTGCCACGTTGCTGTCATAATTAATTTTTAGAAAGTAAAAATCATCCGCATGGGGAGCCAGCCGAGTACGAGCCAGCGCACGCCCCAAGACGACGACGAAGAAGACGACGACACCGCGTGGAGGAATGACTAACTGAGAGCGGCTGCGACGACACCGTGTGGAGGAATGACTAACTGAGAACGGCTGCGCTGTGGCCACCAGGACCTCCTCCGGTCTCTTCAGTGCCGAGCGGCACCTCAACTCGGTTCGTTTCGTTCGCTTCGGTTTCCTAGCCCCATTCTCTGTCTAGAATTTAATTGATTTTGTCTCTTGTTTATAGTGTTATTGTGTGCATTTCCATGCTGTCATGTTGCCTACTCCTAAAACGTTGTCATCATTTTCGCACTTGCTTTTCTATTAATTAGGGGTGCGTTGAAGCCAAATTGTTCCCCGTTTTTCGGTGTCTTCTTCTCGGAAACTTTTTTGCAAGAGGCACAAAGCTTTGTTACAAAACAGTATGGGGACAACAGCACTTAGAACTGAATATTTTATTAGGTTTTCTTCTAGAACACCAATTTTTACTGATCTCACTGGCGGGTGAACGTTATCTTCGTCTGGTGGGTTCTCGCTCCTCGGCCAGTTTCCTTGTTGAGTTGGTTTGGTTACGCAGTGGTGTCGCTACACCCTCCGTTTTCGTTCCACCTCGTCGTTCCACCACTCCTTCCCATCCTAAACGATAGAACCGTTTTCGTTAATTTTCCCTCATTCGCCATCAACGATTTAAATCGAAGTGAAAAACCTGATGGAATGATTTTCAATACTTTAACGCACTCCTCCCCTTCCCCCACTTCCAGTTCTTCCTTGTCATCACTCCTTCTCGGCCTTATTTCTTGTTATCACTTTATTATTCATTTTGCTCTCATCTCCTTCACTTACTTTAGGTGTTCTCTTTTATATGTCTTTCTTCTCTACGCTCTACCTTATTACATTCCGCTCATACTCCTCCATCTCGATGCCGGTGCTCACTTCTCCTCTGGTGCTCTATGCTGATTCTCACACTCACAACTCACTATTTACGCTACTCCTTATCCGGTACCCAGGGGTGCACTTTTACGGTTAACAAATTCAACGATCCAGCGAAGGGGGAATTTTGTCTGTGTCTCCAAAGTATCGTTAGCCGGCTATTAGACAAAAAAAAGTGGTAAAAAATGTAGCGAGGGGAATGTCTGTGTCTCCAAAGTTAAGTTTTAAGTTTCGTAAGCCGACCGGCTATTAGACTCTTCTAATAGCCGGCTTCTAGACTCTTCTAGAGAAATTATTTAAATGAAATGATTTGAGATTTATGTGTTCAGATTTTAATATATTTGATTTCATTTAACCTGTGCGTAAGATGGTCTAAAGTGACCCCTCTTGGGACTTCACCTTGTAGAATATTTACATAATTTGTGTATGTACATTTTATACATAATGTTAATGTGTGTATGTACATTTTATGCAATGCGCTTCTTTATCGTATCGTAATGCGCTTCCTTCTTATCATATCGTATCGCATTGTACGTTCTTTATTTTATCGTATCGTATCGCATTGTACGTTTTTTAAGGAAATAAATTTTTCATATTTTACAATTGTTCACCGGCATGCTAAGGGCTGGATATGGGCGGTGGCGTTCGAACCCCATCCGCTCGTGTGGCCCCTAGACCATTTTAGGGGCTACACGAGCGTAAGGGGTTCGAAAGCAGCCAGCTAATTGCACCTGCTGGTGCTATTCTATTGCAGGGTGAGGGTGGCGCACGCTATGTGGTGCTGTTCTGTTGCGTGGGCCACCTTGCAACAGAACAGCACCAGCAATTACAGCAGCTTGCAACACATTAGCAACAGTAGCCACCTATGTGGTGAACGCCTCGCAACAGTAGCCACCTATGTGGTGAACGCCTCCACAGGATAGCAACATCTGTTGTGTGCTGTTTTCGATACTAGCCGCGGTGTCGTGAGGCTAGAATTGGGTTTCTGTTCGGGTCGTAGTTATCGAATGTCTGAGCCGGTTCAGCGTCCTCTTTGTAAAAAGTAATGTGCAGTAATGTCATCGTTTTCAAACATAGTAGGTTAAGTGCCTCCTTCTTCCACCAATACAAGTCCTTTAGGTCTCAGATGTACGCTTTCATTGTGAAAAATTGTGAATGAAGGAGCAAAAGGGGGGCGGCAATGCTCTTTGCATTAAGTTCGAGGCTCTCTTAAATTTTTGTCGCGTCGCCTGTCATTTGCCGCGCAAGAACGTCCTATACTCCGTCAGTTCGTCTAAATCATCATCCGTATTCATCCCCTCCCCACAACAATTGACATCTATTAGAGAATCATCCTTATCGTAGACTCATCCAAGCAAGCATGAATTGCTCTTCAACTGCACTGTTGGAACAAAACTACTAACGGTACTACTTTACCATTACTATACTGCTCATAAGGAACAGATATATAGGAGCTGATAGAATCGCATCCAGTGATGACTATCGTGATAAAGCTCTCGTGATAGCAGTGGGAGGTCTAACATCACTTGTTAGTATACTGGCTTCCTGAGTGGTTCTACTCGTATCACATGAATACGGATGGTGGCAGTCAGGTGCAATCGGTATGTACGAAGCTTGATTTTACAAAAGTTTTCATCGCCTTAACGAGGCGAGCTTCTGACCACGATGCTCATTGCCTAACTGGTATTTGGCGGGCTGGGCTTTCGTGCTACCGCTCGCATTATAGAACAATCACACAACACGATCTCTGTGCCTCCTCCATTGATGCAGACGAGGGCACAGAACGAGGCCAGGGAGGAAGCTCTGGCCAATCTAACCCATATTAATATGGCAACTAGTGCGATGCGGACACCAGCTAAGTACCACCTTATTTGCTAACGTTCAGATATTCTCTTTAATCTGTTTTTGGGGAATGATCTATTATATGGGCAGCTCATGTTTCTGAGCTAGTAGAATGACAGGATTAATGGGTGGTCACCACACATTTTTAAGACAGGGTGGCAAGCAACAACCGGCTAAAGTTAGACGTTCTCTCGAAATGAAGTCATGGCGCATTGCCACTTCTCCATACTCCATTCTTGATGGAGGGAGGTTGTAAGGAGTGGATCTATGGCCATTAAAACCAGGGGTCGAGCGCAGAACAAGGCTAGAGAAGGGACTCCAAGGTGTGTGCCACCAAAACTGCTCGTGTGGAAACTGCTTTCGTCTCCCAGTGGGAGTCGGCACTCTTCGAGCGCAGAACAAGGCCAGGGAAGGGACTCCAGGGTATGTACCACCAAGGCTGCTCGTGTGGAAGCTCACGGGGGGTCCACCGTTGAGTTCTGCGCTTTTCGAGCGCAGAGACAGGCTAGGAAACCAAGTTAGTTAGAGTACCCAAGTTTGAGAGCCACAAACGCCCAAGGACGTCGTCTCCTCAGCTCGCCACGGAGTGTCTAGAAAAGGCGATCAAGGACCTGGACGAGTGCAAGGACATTCCAACTTGCGTCAAAACTATCCTTTTGGTCATCACCACCCAGCTAAGTTGCATTGTCGAGGAAAATAATCTTCTCCGTTCCGAAAATGCGCAGTTCGCTAAGGAAAACTCTACGCTTCGCCTTGAGCTGGACACATTGCAAAGAAAGATCATGCAACTTGAATCTTATGATGGATCGAAGAAGGATGGTAGCAACAATGATGTCGCAAAGACTTTTCCTGAGTATGACAATTTTCATGAGTGTGAACGGCAACGTTCAATTGTATTAAGCGGTGTTAGAGAATTATCTTCTTCTAATTTAGCTGATCGTGTACAACATGATTTCAACTGTGTTGTAAGAATTCTCTCTTACCTGGGAGTTGAATCGTTTCCGATGAGCATGTATAGATTAGGTAAACTTGTGCCTGGCAGGAATAGACTTATAAAAGTAGTTCTTCCGTCTACTTTTCATCAACGCCTCACATTAAAAAGAGCTCCTCACTTGCGATTCTTTCCAGTCAAAGGCTTATTTATCCGGCCATCACTTACTTTGGCTGAGAGGAAGGCGAGAAAAGAGGAGCATGCGATCCAGGGCACGAGAACTATCACTCAAGGGCAGACACAAGAATCCCAATCGTCGGGGGACTGTGTTGCTCGGGAGGAGCCCAGTTCTGGTGGCATGGATAGCCCTTTCCCTGGCTCTAATTTAAACTCAGCAGTCGTCTGCGGTCTTGCTCACTGAAGTGCTTTTACTCCAATGTCAGATCTCTGCCTAAGAACGCAAAAGAAATTGACTTAGTTTTAGCTAGTAGATATGATTTGTGTATCTTCACTGAAACCTGGTTGAAGTCTCATCATACGTTGGCATCACTGTTATGCAACTCATGTTGTAAATTCGAGGCTATTCGTTGCGACAGAACTAGGCTGTTAGGAGGAGGAGTTCTTGTTCTCTTAACGAAAAACCTAAAATTTGTGAATGTTTTTTCGGAAAGCTTTTGTAAAAGCTATGACATATTAGCAATCGATGTACTTTGTGACCCTACCCCTTTCAGGCTGGTGGCTGTGTATCGAACTCCCTCCTGTTCAGAATTTCATTCAAGTCAACTTATCAGCGCCATTAGTGACCTTGTTAGCATCGAAAACCCATCCATAGTCGTTGGAGATTTCAACTTCCCTAGTATCAATTGGAGCAACCCATCAGAATCTGCTATCACGGGTTCAAGCCAAAACTTCTTGGAGTTCGTAAATAATCATGAGTTTATGCAATATGTCAAGACCCCGACCAGAGGAGGACATTTTCTTGATTTGGTTCTTTCAAATGACAGAAGTCTCATCAGCAATGTCGTAACTAGGGCTCCAGTCGGATCAAGTGATCATGCAAGTGTCTCTTTTGACGTTTCTGCTGAATTTCCGGAATCAATGGTCACTTATCGTCAAATTTTCTCTCGATGTGATTATGAAAAAGTCTGCCAATACCTTGGGAACGTCATGTGGGTTGACTCTTTTGAACGAGTAGGAAGCATTGATGAGAAATATGAGATGTTTTTGAGTATTTTACATCATGCCATTGAGATGTTTGTTCCATGGGGTCGTGTCGTCGCTACAAGCACTTCACTGCCTCAATATCTCCAAGGGATGTTCCAGCATAAAGGTTGCCTTTATTCGAATGCATGTAGAACACAATCTCCGGATGATTGGTTAAAATATAGAGCGTTCTCGGAAAATTTCGAGAAAAAATTAGAAAAATACAACCGTAGTGTAGAACGAAGAATAGTCGAATCAGGAGAAAAACGATCACTGTTTAGCTACCTGAAAAAGAGACTTAGATCTAAGAGTAGCGTACCGGCATTGAGTAGTGGAAATGTCAGAGCGATTTCAGATTACGACAAAGCGAACATGCTCGCCGACCAATTTTGCAGAGTTTTTGGTTGCGATGACAACAGTTTTCCGGATTTTGATCCCACAATTGAGTTTCCGATGAATTCTTTTCCTTGGTTCCATGAAGTGAAGATCTATGAACTCTTGCAAAAATGGCCAGCGTCCTTCGCAATTACTCCAGACAATATTCCATGGAAATTCATTAAGGAAGTATCTCATGTCATCGCAAAGCCTCTAGCTTACATTTTTAATCAAAGCATGATGTATGCCGAAATTCCCAGTCGATGGAAGCATTCATATGTTACAGCAATTTTGAAGAAGCAACCATCTTGCGACCCTAGTAACTATAGACCTGTCAGCCTCACATCAGTGTTCTGCCGCGTATTTGAAAAAGTAGTAAACGATCACTTAATAGATCACCTTGACAAAAATTCGGTAATTCCTAAAAGCCAACATGGCTTTGTTCAGAGTCGCTCAATAGAGACCAATTTACTGGAATCACTAAACGACTGGACGCGTTTGTTGGATGACAAAAAGGCCTGTGATGTGATTTACTTCGATTTCGCAAAAGCCTTTGACCGTGTTTCTCATAGTAAACTAATATATAAGCTTGTGAAATATGGAATTCATCCAATGCTTGTTAGATGGATAGAATGCTTTATCACGGAAAGAACATTTCAGGTTAAAGTGAATGATTCTTACTCTGATGTTAAGAGGGTGAGAAGTGGTGTTCCTCAGGGAGGAGTTCTGTCTCCTCTTCTTTTCACCATATACACTTCTGACCTTCCTCAGGTTGTACATGAATTTGGAGTGAAGTGCAAGCAATATGCCGATGATATCAAAATTTATGCTCAATCAGACAACGTCTCCACTGGAAATTTGCAGCTTTCAATTGATGCCGTTGCTCAGTGGGCCCGTACCTGGTCGCTACCCCTAGCACCAGAGAAAACGCTACATATGAGACTAGGTAACTCAAATAGCCCATCGCGGTTCAATATCGAAGGAAATAATATCTCTGTAGTTGAAAGTGTCGTTGATTTAGGATTTTCGTATAACAATAAACTGGATTTCTCCGAGCATTACAAAAATATTTGCAGGAGGGCGTATGCACGGACATACCAAATTTTCAAAGGTTTGGCCACGAAGAACAAGGACGTACTGCTTAAGGTTTACAAAACCTATGTTAGACCAATTCTAGAATGTGGTACTACAGTCTTTTCTCCCTGGAAGAAAAGGGATATAGAAACGATCGAAAAGATTCAGAATAATTTTACAAGAAAGATTATGATTAGATACGATGGATTTTTCTACTCTCGCATTCCTAGATCTGGAATTAGGAACAAATTTCTTGGAATTCACACTCTAGAAAGTCGTAGGAAATTGAGGGATGTCTGCATGTTATTTAAAATAATTTCTGGACTGTGTGATGTGGACGGTACAGCTTTCTATAAAACAGTACCGTCTATAACCAGGGGTGGCAATGTAAAATTAAGCTATGGCCGGCCTAGAACTAGTATTCGAGCCCACTCATTTGCAGTAAGAGCGGGATCGGCATTTATCTCCCTGAGATCTGGGCTAAGCCACTCCTCAGCCAATTTTGTTGCTTTCAAGCGACTTCCCTCGAAAAGCATGCTAAATTTTTAAAGTCTACCTCTCGTGTTTCACCTACTTCACAGCTTTGTCTAACTTTGTTTAACTATTTTTATCCTTAGTATCTGTTCCCATTTTTCTTTCTCAGGTTTGTGTTTCATTCATTGTTTCATTGTTCATTGTTCGTTTCTCTCACGACTGTCTTATACGTCGTAATAAATTATTATTATTATTATTAGGAAGGGGACTCAAGGGTGTGTGCCACCAAAGCTGCTCGAATGGATACCAGGGGTTTCGGCTGCATTTTCTCTGTTAAATTGCTGTAAGTCGTTGATCCGTCCACAGATCGGAATAGATTTTGAGCGCGAAACTTGGATTGGAGCATGGTTTCCTTCGCGCGAGCGCTTAACACTGCGTCACGCATATCTCCAGTCGATGACTCTGAGCGCACTAAAACTGCTTGATCGGGGAATTGCGCAGCTCGGTTCTCCATTTGGCTAGGGAAGGGACCCCGGGGTGTGGTCCATCCAAGTGGTTGTGTGGAAACTGCTTTCGTCGCCCAAGGGAAATCCGCAGCTGGGTTCTGTACAAGCACACATTGCTTGAAAAAATTGCACACAAAACACCAGAAAATTGAGTAGACGTCAAAACCTCTCAAATCTCAACCAGTCAGTTGAAATGCGAAAATCCCGCGACGCAGGAGAACCGAACCGCCGACCTCTTTCGCATAAATCAATGCCACGATTCACTGCGCCGCGACCCGCTTGCCATTAGACCTTTGTCATACCATCGCTCACCCCGAGCGACGCCTAATGATATGCTCCCATATCGAACGGGCGGCGCGATGAAATCGATATGGGTGCATATCATTAGACGTCGCTCGGGGTGAGCGATGGTATGACAAAGGCCTTAGCACCACCGCATGCGTACAAGAGACCGATGCACATCGATCGAATGCTCACGTGGACGCTGAGCGGCCCAAGTGTGCGGCGCGTCGAACAAGTGTGCTCCAGATCTAACGCGTTCCTATGCCATGCATCTAATCCGATCTGCGGCCGGATTCATCAACGACTTACAGAAATCTAACGGTGAAAATACACTCGAAATCCCTGATAGCGCGACTTATCAAGGGATACGGTGAAATGTTTCGCTTGATAAGCCGCGCTATCAGGGATTTCGGCTGTAATTTTCTCTGTTAAATTGCTTTAAGTCGTTGATGAATCCGGCTCCTGGTTTTAGTGGTCTTAGCGATTCTCGGTGGTAAAGACGTGCGGCAGGCGCAATACTCTTTTGGAAGGAGGAGGGTTGGCAGGCAATGGGTTTTCCACCTGAACGTGGTTGTCACCGCGGTGGCGTGACATTTCTACCATTTCGCTTAAATCTTTCGGTCGGAGTTTGTTTAGGAAACGACCCTAAATGTAGTGAGATGAAGCATCACATATCAGTTGTCTCCACATTTTACATTTTGGAGGCACGAATTTGAGCGCAATGCAAGGGAGATGGGGGCAGTGCACCAGTACTCAAACACTGGCACGCCCTGCTTTGTAATGTTCTTCTGATGAAATGTTCGAAGCTATCACTTGAACCGTCATGCTTTGGAGAGTTGGAAATGAAAAAATACAAAATACACTTGAAAATCCAAGGAAAGCGATCTATCCGAGGAAAGAAGCGTGGACAAGGCGGTTAAGGGACGGATAAGTGCAGCATGGTTCAAATTGAGGGAGTGCACAGGAATCCTCTGCGACCGTAGGTGATCTAGGACACTCAAAGGCAAGCTATATAGAACAGTAGTGAGGCCGGCCCTCCTCTATGGCTGTGAGTGCTGGGCCCTAGGAAGAGCGAAGGAGCGGCAATTGCACGCTGCGGAAATGAGGATGCTCAGATGGACATGTGGATGGACCCGCCAGGACAGAGTGTGAAACGAGGATGTTAGAGCAGTGGTAAAGACAGCTCCGATCCAGCTGAAGCATCTTCAGCTGGATCGGAGCTGTCTTCAGCGTCTTCGGGGAGCAGCGCTTAAGGTGGTGCAGACACATCCTCAGAGGACCAGAGAATCATCCCACGAAGTTGGCCCTAAATTTCGAAGCACACGGAAAGCGTTCGAGAGGAGCCGAAAGGAGGAAGGACGTCACCAAGAAAGATCTCGCCGAAAATGACGCAGCGTCAGACGACGCTTTTAATAGGATGAGATGGTGACGGATCACAAGAGCAGCGGACCCTCCGACTGCGCGGGACTAAAGGCTCTAGCGAAGAAGAAGATTTGAAAATCTAAAATAGAAAATATTTATATTCGGCACAGTACGAGATAGCGGGCAGCACATGGGCCGCTTTGAGCGTAGCAGTATGATATGGTGACGTAGAATTTCCCACATTGTACACAAACCCACCGTACGTATTTCCAGTGCAAGTTGCAACGGGAGGGGCCTAGGTCAAACGGTACGTCAAGCGCGAACTAAACGGGTAAAACCTCGTACTACACGTGGGAATGCCACACGTCGTAATTTTTCTGCACTGAAGAGCTGTCCTCTCCATCCACCCGTTGCGCCACCCCCTCCCCGTTCTGGGCAGAGGCACGGAGCGGTGAGGTACTGTATTTCTGGCGCGACTAACCACTGTTGGCGCGGAGCGGCTTTGAGGGGGGTCACCCTGCATTCAGTGGTTATCCACCTTCGTAAGGAAGCACATGAACGCTCATTTAAAATAGAAGTACAGGATAGACCACACCTATGCTGTGTAATTTTTTTTAGTTGCAACACAAAATGTTAACTAGAGCTGCCTCATATGGTGACCTCCTCCGAGCCGCTTTGTGTCCTGCTGCTATTCGCCTTCCTCCCTTCTGTCCGCGCTCTGGCCACTCTCTGCCGTGAGAGGCTAGAGCGGAGTCTCTACCGACGCCGAATCATCGCAAAATCAACGGCGGCGGCAATAATCCTACAATATACAATCGGTTAGTGTCACGTGTCCGCCACGGGGAGGGGGGACTAAAGCCAAGAGCCGCCTACGACAGTGCGGCGTATGCCAGCCGGGTTTTCCTTTAGCTTAACCATGGGGATTGTTAGGAACTATACCTTGGCGGTGGATCGTCAAAGTTTGTGATATTTTGTGCAAGCAACGCGTCAATGTAATGTTATGTTTGGAGAGGGATCGAGTGTGCAGTGCCGAGAGTGAGAACGCGTGCTCTACACGTCGTCCAAAGTACACAGGGATTCAGGAGACATCCCCTAGACGTCATCCAACGTGCGTAGGGATTCAGAAGACGCGTCGCAGACATCATTCAACGTGTGTTGGGATTTAGAAGACGTGCTCTAAACATCGCCCATCGTGCGTAGGGATTCAGAACAGTGCTGAAGACGTCGTTCAACGTGCGCCAGGATTCTGATGACGTGCCGGAGACGTCGCACAACGTGCACAGTGATCCAAAAGACGTCCCCTAGACGTCGCCCAATGTGCGCAGGGATTCAAAAGGCGTGCCGCAGACGACCAACTTGCGTAGGGATTCCGAATAAGGGAGACCAGTAGGAGAGGGACCAGTGAAGAGGGGTCAGCGAGGGAGGACCAATAGAGGGGGAATAAAGGGAAGCCAGTATTTTCCCTCAATATCGTTCAATGTGCGTTGTGTTTCTGAAGACGGATCACAGAAGTCGTAGCACGTGTGTCCGGGTACAGAAGTGTCATAGACGTCGCGATAACGTGAGTCGGAACTCAGTGACACATGTGAGTGCATGACTAACTATTACTCTCGCCAGCACATAGGTAAGAAAGTATTAGCGGGGGGAGGGGGAGTGAAAGAAGTAGGGAGGATGACTATGGGATTGGAGGGAGTAATAGTGCCACCGGACAGTAAACGTTGTCGACCTGTCGAGCAATATCGATCAATTTTTCTAATTTTTCTGCAGATAAGCACTCCGCATTGGGACTCTCATGATCTGTTTCTGCCACATAGAGAACGGGTAATTCGGAGAATAAATCGCGTGTATGCGATAGAGGGTGGATGGGCTCCGTAGGAGCACTAAAGATCTGCTCTACCATATCCCGCTGCACTCATCTATATGGTAAAACCGGTTTTTAACTTAATGAAAGTAAAAAGCTCTAAAGGAGAATGGAGGAAGATTGGGATTGTTCTATTCTCGAGGTCTGGGCTCGAAGCCTCCAACCAGATGTTTGACTGCCGCTAGGCCGCTGAACGCTTGGTGATGTGAATAATTCTTGCCGCTTCCGCTCCAGCTCCGGCCCCACGCGGCGATTGCCGTTCGCTGCAAAAGTGTGTGGACCTTTGTAACTACGCCAAGGGCGCATTTTATTGAGTTGAGTTATGTAAACTAAAAGGAAAAGGTGATTTTCACCACGAAAAGAGTCGGATTGGAGTACCTTTTCCTTATGGGGAGCACAGGGACCTCGAACAATGACAGTTCCTTTGTTAAGCAATGTTTTCGCGACTGCAATTTTGCCATGATTTTACACAGGAAACGGATCCGTCACTACAGAGGAAGATTGAGGAGAATGAGAAACTGATGCAAGAATTGAACAGTGTAACAAATGTGACAGAAGTGGCAAACGCGAGTGTGAATGCTGGAACACCAGAGCAGGACATAACGGATAATGCACAGATGGAACGTGCAGCAATTACTACTGAACCAACGGATGAACTAACTTGCGAAGAAATAGATGGAGCGAAAGAAAAAGATTCGGTCGTTCTGATGGATCGAGAGTTTGAAAGGATACTAGCGGTATAAATACAGTTACAATGTAATCGTTCCAATGAGTGGTCATCATAATTCTTGTTATGTCTAGGAATTGGAAAAGGAGGACTGGTATCATGGATGCTTACCATTTGAGGACATAGTGGGCTTACTGAGGGAAAACGGAGACTTCCTTTTACGTGGACTGGAAGCCAAAGAGGACCGCAACACAATGGTGAGGTCAACAGTTCCTTTTACAGTTCTTGGTGGAGGGAAGGCTGTTGGGATGAAAATAACGAAAGATAGCGGACGCAGCTCCAAAAGTCGCTCCTCTCTACTTTTGGGGAGGGTGCGTGGTATCGGAGGGGCTGAGAGCAACGATACACATTCGCTGCCATGCGCGCGGCCGCCTGTAATATACTCACATGATGACAAGCGTTTGGAGAGAAGGTGGCAACCGAAATTTAAAACTAAGAGGATAACGGCGGATTAGTGCTCCGTTGACTAGTGTTTGAACCGGCAGTGTCGCGTCTCAGCTATCCCTGAAAACTTTTCCAGGGCTTGATAACAAGGTCAAGTATTCAAAGGAAAATGTGTAAAGAATTTCGGAAACCGTCTCCCAAACGCCTATAAAAGTTCAATTAGTAAGCCTTTCAACAGTGGAAGCTTTCCTATCAGCTGGACAATACAGTAGAGCAGCAGCAATGTTCCAAGAACTGCGTCGAACGGTTGCGGCTCGATGGAGAATCTGTGGAAAACACGCCGTAAACATTAGAGACTCTATTGGGTCGTTATTTCATCCTATTGTTTCTCTTGTAGGATTATTCTCCACCTACTGGGTCCAAATCTTGTCTCGACCATATATTCTCCCTGACGCCTTCCAGCTTTTCCTCTGTTCATGTTATGGTTCGAGTTCTACACTATTTCCAAAACTGCGATGGTGCTGGCATGAAGGTCGGGGAATCTCGTCCACTCCACCGAGGGAGGCAAACCGACCCGCCCCAGACGAGGTACGCGCGCGCGATCGTACGCACCAAAATGAGTATCGCTGCCGCCTCCCCTTCGGTGACAATTCGAATACGTGCTTGACCGAGACTATAAGTTGTAGTGCTTCAGTGCTTTTGTCCTTTCCGTTGAGGTGGTGCCAATCATTAGCGATTCATGCCGACCTATGTGGCCAGGCCAATCTTATAACGGAGCGCACTAATACATTAAGCACAACATAGAGTCGTTCTGTGCAGCCTGGGACCAGATTCTTCAACAATACCGCCTGTATCACATCACGACGGTTTCACCATATTGGGCTACGTAGTAAGTGATACAGAGAGATACAGAGATGCAGGTACGACAATCGATATACCATTACCGGCCGGTAAGCGGTTGATGGACCTGACCCCTGTTTGTGCGTCCTGGGGCGGATTCATCAACGACTCACGGCAATTTAACAGAGAAAATTACAGCCGAAATCCCGGATAGCGCAGATTATCAAGCGATATGGTAAGTGATAAGCCGCGTTACCTGAGTTTTCCGCAGTGAATTCTCTGTTAAAGTTATGCAAATCGTTGATGAATCCGATCCCTGGAGTTACATGTACTTCAGTTGAGGAAAGTTGTTGTACCCGCCAGAGAATCTTTTCCGTTTCTTCAGAGATCATTAGTTCAATGTGTTTCCTCGTCTCCATTAAATCCCATTGTAAAGAAGGAGTTGCTCATATCTATGTGGAAGGACGCGATACATAGCATGAGTAATTATTTTATAGACAAAAATGGGTTCAGTTTTTGCATTGTGATGTGCATTAGAACGAAAGTGTCTCTGCGATGCGTTCGATTTACAGGTGTCCTTGACTGTAAGATGGAAAGGAAGAGTATTAGATTTTCCCGTGCATTGTGTATCACAAAAAAGTGGACACAATTTTACAGTTGACGGAGTGAACAACTCCAGCAATATCATCGAGCTGGTTAAGTAAGTGTTATGTTCATCTGCAATGTAGAAACGCTTTAGGTAACCATTTATCAAGCATTCGTCAATTTGGGCCGTAAACCTTACATCCGTTGTGCGTGCTGCATACTCAAAGTACGGTAAAGTAATAGCTATAGGGACTTATATTTACCCATTTGAATTAACCAAGCTTCTCGGTTGTTTCACTGCTCTTCCGCCATATAGAGATCGCTTATAATAGTGTGTCCAAAATATGGCTTCACTAATGACCGTTTTCAGTAATTCCGTTATTTTGTGCAAGAGCCTCAACTTTGGTAAGTGGAATTCACCTGGGACCAGATTCATCAACTGCTTACCGCCCTATAGCGGTGAAAATACCGGCAAACCCCTTGATATGACATTCATCAGCATCAGTATTTGACGGTATATTCACTGTTAGATGGCGGTAAGTGGTTGATATCTGGCCCCTAAATGACGGTTCAAGATCCCAATGTTATGTGAGCACGAGAAAATTTTAAAGCTTTAGCGCATCAACAGCATCTCATTGCGGAGACTATGCGCTTGCAACGTGTTGCTATCGCCCTATTAAAGCACAAATCGTGCCATTTTTCCTTCAGGAAGACATAAGGCGGCACAACGTTGTCTAAAAGCGGCTTCCAAGGAAGTAGCTGCTGAAGCCTACGTAATATGAGCGCATACCAACGGTGAAGGGTGGTGGGAGAGCGCAGACCCTTGGTGTTCTCCGAGAGATGGAAAACTCCGTCGACGTACCTACCGTTATTTACACTTTACTAACTTGAAAAGAGTAGTACAACCGTACTCATTTCATTACGTTATGTTGTCTTAAGTCATACCATATCACCTCACTCGGAACGCTATCAATGGGCTTCTTTCTTCTTTGGATTCTTTTCTCCGTAGTGTATTTTCTTATCAGAACGGGTATAGCAGTGAGCTAGGCTGCCATTCTTTTTCCAAGTCATGCCTTGCTACCAGCGATCGGGGCTCTATGGTAATTAGGGAGTAGGGGGTCACCTTATGAAAAGCGTCACCAACATGAAAAAACAAGTGAGAGACATTGACCCGCTGAAGCGGAGGAGAGCACAGAATTGGGCAGGAGAAGGAATTCCGTGTGTGCACCGACTGACGCACACATGGTAAAATTGTCTTCATCCTGGAGTTCCCTCTCCCGTCCAATACGAAAGCAAATAAAACGCGGATCTGGACTCGAAATGAGGAGAAAAGGCTACATTTATATTCGTTGTACATAGCTACTTGCCACGTTGCGCGCAGCGGCATGCTATAGTGACCCGCCCCAACTACCATAGCGTCGCCATCGGGCACTTTCCAGTCCCTGATTCATGAACGACTTACCAGCCGGTAAGTCCAAAATCTACTGCCACTTTACCCTCGATTCATGAACGCGCAGCGGGGAAATCAGCGGTAAGTTTCGAGGTAAATGCTACCTCGCTAGCGCGTCCGGGAACATTTACCGCCAAAGCAAGGGTTTTGCTCTCCTGCAACGCAACGAACCTGGCGCGTTGCCAACTCACCCGCCGAATCAATACTCAACAGGGGCCAGAAATTAGCATCTTTGCATTGGTGGTCATGAATCAGAAACAGAGGTAAGCTCCTAGAAGGGGAATAGCCGGATTTGAAGAAACTTCCGTCAACATTCCCGTGAAACAGCAGTACCAACGCCATTTTACGGTCCATAAAGAGGCGGCCGCTCTCGTTGTTGATGTCAAAGCACAATTTCAATATCCTCGGTCCGGAGAGGAAGTACGTTAGCAAACCGTTAAAGAAATCGCTCACCATCGTGCGATTCATGTTTTCAATCCCATTGTCACCATTCTACTGCCTTCTTACCAGCTAGAAAGCTTCGTGATATAAACGCCATTTATTGGCTGGGTGCAAGGGACGTATGGTATAACCTCTTCTTCTCTGGGGCATGCACTCTACCACTGTTAGTCCACAGTTATGTCTAACTATCAGCGCTCCACCACTTAACCCCTACTATCCCGCATAGTTGCACCTACCTATTTACTAAGGCGATCTTCTATTGGGGATTGGTGGTCGATGTTGCGCGGCGGCCCTCTCATACGGCACGAACGGGGGGATCACATACGTTACTCCACGGGCCACTAGGAACATCACGTTTCTGCGGATCGAGCTATACACTTGCACACGAGTGCAGTTGACAGTACCCTGCGACAAACCGCAGCACGAATATTACTACACATAATTCGGTTAATCCGTGGAACACGTTGTCAGCCAGAGGGGGACCAATGCCAAAAGATGCCTTCAACATGACGGCGTATTCCAGCCGGGTCTTTTTTCAGCTTACATGAGCGATGCTGGCGAACCTATAGTACTCGGGGAGCATCACTCAAGTTCACGATATGCTGAGTGAGCAGAGGGTCAGGGTATAGATGAGGAGCAAGGGTCGGGCACCGGGATCCAGGGCGTCGGGATTCAGAAGACGTGCCACAAACGTCGTCTAATGTGCGTCGGGATTCAGAAGACGTTTCACAACGTCGTACTTCGTAAGAGCAGTTTTGGAGATTCTGCCCCACCAAATCTCTCTATACCATTCTTTTATATAGTGGAGCCAGTTTTTACTGTAATGAAAGTAAGAAGCACTGAAGATGAAAAGAAGATGGTCGGGCTGTTGAGGTTGGAAGTCCCCAACCAGACGTTTCTCGGCCGTTAGACCGCTAAACGTCTGGTTTTTAAATAATTTCTATAAAGTGTCTAAATCTTTTTGTTACGTGAATCGCTTGCGCACTGTATAAGTTTCGCACTTTTGACTTTCTCTTCTAAGGCGTCGTAGACTTTCTTTTATAACCTTCTTCTTTTTCTTTTATAATGTCACTAAATAATACTTGCTAATCGGGTGAACATTTTCGTCGAAGGAACAGCTGTTGATCTAACACTTGAAATCCTTTTTTATACCCGAGACCTCCACCACCGGATTGGTAATCACAAGAAAGTGGAAGAGGTTTAAAACATCTGCTTAAGGTTTCACCAGGAGTCTCAGACACCTGTAAACGCGGACGTTCTACTCATTCGTCCAGTATCAAAACAGCGATGGGAATTGACTAAAGACAAAGTGAATCTGATCAGGAAAATTGGAGCCGGACAATTTGGTGAAATATGGGAAGGTACACTTCACGAAAGCCCAAGAGTGCCTCCAATTATAGTTGCTGTTAAAGTGGTAAGATATCTAAAGAGCACGTATACATCTTTGTGCAATTCGCATTCAAGATGTGCGAATTCCAGACAAAGGTAATAGAGGAGAATAAGGAAAAAGTGACCGAGATGTACATGGAAGCTAGACTGATGAGGCAGTACAAGCACAAGTGACTCATTTACTTGTTTAAGGCACAGTGTGTGGCCAATTTGTCATTATAAATGGCCATTTTTAGGAACGTGGTTGCCTTTTATGGTGTTGTGCAGGAACGTCCTGACAGAGCTATGATCGTCATGGAGCTCGTTAGTGGCGGAAGTTTGAGGGATCACATTAGAAGCACCAAAGAGGTTCGTCACCTTTATGAACGTTCATAAAGGATAACGGTAAGATATTTAGGTCTCGTAACGTACAAGTATGGTACCTGGTGCTATAAGCGCCATCCAAAACACTCTTTCCTACAGCCTAGGGTTAACATGCATTCTTTAATTTCTGTCGCTCTTGAGTGGTTTTTAAGATGTGCATGTCAAGACAAGGCTCTGAAGTGCAAATTGTTTCGAAATCATTGTAGACTACTAATCAGTGTTCTCTGAAAAATTGATCTTGTATGGCAAAAACTTTATTTGCTGCATCAAGATAAGTATAAAATCCTTTGAAGAGGCCAAGGAGAGGAGGGGAAAAGGTATTCTTCTAGGTTCAATCGTGTTGTACGGCTTTGAAGATATGCCAACGTTTTGGAATGCCACTGATAAAATAACACCAAAAATGATAGTGGCTGTGATCACCAGTTGCCATAAAAAAGAAACGGGCGGTTACACAATACTGATTGGTCACTATCCGGTGCTGACTCTTCGGTTATCCATAACCCTTAATTTCTCGATGACACTAACCCCATAATCCTCCACTTCGACGTTTGCAACATATTAATGAGACACTTGAAACAATTAAAACCCAAAGATTCTTTAAAAGCTTATTTTTACCTCTTGCTATACATTTGTTGTGTGCAGTAAATAAACTGAGCTGTTGAAGAAGTTAGCAACGTTTAAATATCGAGCTCGAAAGTACAAATGGAATTGCCATAACAACATTATTGCATAATATGGTGAAACCGAGCGCGTGTAGCGCAGTCGGTGTTACACTCGTTTCCACTCGTTCGACTGTCGATACCAGGTTCTTGGTTCGAATTTACCGCCCAGGCCAAGTAAGGCTTCCATCCCTCCGGGGTCGGTGATTTGGTGTCGTACCTGTCTGGGAAGGGTAAAGCGCTGACTTGTTAATAGGCTGGCCATCGCAAGTAATTGAAATACGCATTCAAAATCGCCTTCATGACATCCTTTAGAAGTAGAATGCGTGGCGCAATGTTGCGTGGTTGTCCCAGATGAAGCTATTTGATTTAAGCAGATAGAGTTGAGACCCTTCTCTTCGTTCACGACACACACACGAGTGAAGACAAATTTATTAAAGTGAGATAAAACGAAGCTCTTCAGCGCCACCCTCGAAAACGTCACGTGCGCGAACTAGAATGGGATGACATGGGAGTGAAGGTCGACGGCCGGCAACTGCACCATCTTCGCTTCGCTGACGACATCGTGCTCATAACACCGAGCATCAGTCAGGCGGAACGAATGCTGGCCGACTTCGATCGTGTATGTAGAAGCGTTGGACTGCAGCTGAATCTTACGAAGACGATGTTCATGAAGAACGGATGGGATTCTGATGCCCCATTCTCGCTCAACGGAACGAACATCTCCGAATGCTCCAGCTATGTGTATCTGGGTCGCGAAGTCAACATGGCCAACGACCCCGCACCAGAGCTGAGCAGGAGGAAACGAGCGGCTTGGGGAGCTTTCAAGAGCGTCGAAGAAGTCGTGAAGAAAACGAAGAACGTCCGACTCCGTGCCCACCTATTCGACTCCACTGTTCTTCCTGCCCTAACATACGCCTCAGAGACCTGGGCTATACGAAAGCAGGATGAACACGCGATCAGCGTCGCGCAGCGTGGAATCGAGAGGACGATGCTCGGAGTGACACGACTCACGCAAGTGAGAGAAGGCCTCCGGAGTTCCGAGCTTCGCCGACGTTCGAAGATAAGAGACGCTGTCGCATGGGCCAAGTCGTCGAAAATTAGGTGGGCCGGCCACGTAATGCGATTCGCAGACACCCGCTGGGCGAGAGCCGTCACAGACTGGATTCCGCGGGATGTCAAAAGAACACCAGGACGCCCACCAACGCGTTGGTCGGACTTCTTCGTGAAAGCCCTGAACGACCGATATGACGCTCTTCGTGTCCCTCGAGCGAGGAGGATCCATTGGACCACTCTGGCACGCGACAGGGACGAATGGAGACGCTGCTGGCGCCCGCTCGAGCAAGTCGATGATCAACGGACGACAGGTGATACAGGTGATACAGGTGAGATAAAACGAAGTACGATGAGAGTTATACAGCAGATTAGGTGAATGACAACAATGTGAGATTTCCCATTGACGATGAGGATAAATGATGCCACTGGTAATATTGGTTACAAGCGAGACGTTGGTGGGATACCCAGAGACCATCGACGTGGCGGCACTGAACCCACGGCGAGGATTTCGGGTAGTCAGACACGAAGCGTTGAAGAGGTTTACAAGCTCCTTCTGCCCTAGTGTGCCGGCAAAACGCCTCCTTCCAGCAGAAAACCGGCTATAAATCCGCTCCAGCGAATACAGGGCACCGATGGAGCAAGAGACGACGCCGAGCTAATAAAGATGGAACAATTCCAAAATAACACACAAGCGACTCTCCTTAAACAACACGCACGAGGCAGGTACCGACGAAGACGAAGGCGAATACGAGCTTATCGCTGCGAAGCAATCCCACAAAGACCAAACAAAGCAGCTCTTCTGTAGAAACACACAGGGTAGCGAGAGCCCCTAGTGGTAGCACGGGCGGGTAGACGGAGAGAAAGACGACGACAACCTCGCAACGGAACAATCACAAAAATAAAGTCAAGTGGCTCTCCTTTAGGCCCCACTGCCGCCAACTCCCGTGCAGCTGCTGCCGCATTGTAATTGCGTACCGCAGAGACTACCGTAATCGACAGAATCAATGCCATGCCTAATCATTGATACTCTTTCTTTCTCTACCAACCTAACAGCATCCTAAAAGGGATTGAGCAACCTCGTCCTTTATCCTTTATTCTTATTATGGAGATATAGTATTACTATGCTCACGATGATGTCATTTTCTTCTTTTCAAACGCCACAACAATTTATTCTGCATGTCTCAAAATATGGTCGTTACATTTTTCTTTAGATACCAGTAAGGGAGAAAATTCGTTACGGCATCGATGTTGCTGTTGGATTGGTCTACCTCCACACAAAGGGATGCATGCATAGGTATGACCTGAGTGACCACCTCTTTAAAAAATTATATGTTGGATAAGAGGAATATTTTTCACTAATAAGATGCCATATAGTGATTATAAATCAGCAATCAGTGAACATTTGCCTACTATCACTTGAATTTTTTCCTTGTCTTGTTAAGTTTCTGAGCACATCACAACCGTAATCGAATTGTCAGAGATGTCGCCTGTCGCAATTGCCTCATCGACACGAAAAACAAGATTGTAAAGATCTCAGATTTTGGCATGTCGAAGGTGGCCGAGAAATATGATATCCCGAAAACGGAGAAACTCCCTATAAGATGGTATGAGTACGGTCAAATCTTCATCTTTTTATAGGAGTCATCGCGCCATTTTCAGGCAAGCACCTGAAGTAATAATATACAGAATCTACACTGCTAAAAGTGATGTGTACTCTTTCGGAATAACTCTTTGGGAAATTTTTCACAACGCCGAGACACCGTTCAAAGGAATCGACAACCAATCAATTAGATTGAAGGTAGAGCGTTAAGGATCTCATTTTGTTGTTGTGAAGAAAAGCACTGTCATGATAGGCTGAATGATAGAGCAGGGGTACATACTTGCCCCGATGCAGTCCGCGTCAGCGTTGCAACTGCGCAGTTTCAGATAATGAATCCGAAATTTCGGCCGGAAATTGGTAAAGATGTCCCTGCGGTGGCTGCGAAAGTGATGCGGGCGTGTTGGAGAACTGATGCGGAAAAGCGCCCACCGATGGAGAAAGCAGCTCGATACCTAATACATGCTCCACCTAAATTGTGAGCAATCTCGCGTGTTTTATTGTGTGAGAAGTAGGTTTGACGATGCAACACCTAGTATTGAATGAACATTTTCAGTTTCAATTAGTAATCCAATGTATGGGATCCATTGCGATCCTTATTACGACAAATTAATTAAACTTCTGTAATTTAGACTTTTGCCCTGGCAGAATGTCTGCAAATCCATCAAAGAAGTGAGGCGCATAACAACGAGGAAAAAATCTTCTGAGTCGAAGTCACGGGTGAGCCTTTATTCCTTGCATATATACATATACACCATTTTCACGTCGAATTGGACATTTTTTAGACCAAATTGGACACTTTTCACGGGTCTTACTTAGATCTAACCAGATTCTCCTGATATCGCGTCATATCGACGTGGCCATTTTCGAGATCCACCGACACCATGGTCAGTCGATATGGAGGAGGGTCGTTGAGCGGTCGGTGGCGGATCGCTGCTCTTCCACCGCCGCTACAGGAGAGCACTGGGAGACGGGAGCAGTTCCTGCACGAGCACCTTGGACGCACTACACCCTGGAGTCCCTTCCCTATCCGAGTTGCTCGCTCGAAGAGGGCACAACCCATCTCCGATGTCCCCCTCAGCGACGAAAGCATTCTTGGCACGAGCCGCCTGGATGGCCCACACCCCGGAGTCCCTTCCCTAGCCGAGTTGTGCGCTCGAAGAGCGCACAACCCATCACCGATGTCCCCCTCAGCGACGAAAGCATTCTTGGCACGAGCCGCCTGGATGGCCCACGCCCCGGAGTCCCTTCCCTAGCCCAGTTGCACAACCCATCTCCGATGTCCCCCTCAGCGGCGAAAGCAGTCTCGGCACGGATTGATGTGCAAGTTTGCGTGGTACTCCAGCAGGAGCTGGCATATTGCCAGCGGAGCAAGTGGTTAGTTCTAATGGCTATCCTTTTTACGTCAAATTACTATTAAGATATTTTTAAGCTAACCCAAGACTTTTCTAATCAAAACACCCTCCTTCAAATCGAAATAAGCTTCTTCTACATTAAACTAGAGACTCCAAAAATGTTAGAATAATTTTTTGCTCAAGGAATATTTTACTGTAGCATTCTTTAAAGTTTTAAATTACCCCCGAGGTCATATGTAGTTTGAAATTTTTAAAAATTTATTTTGAAAGGAAAAATAACGATTTAAGGTTTGTTCCAAAGAGCAGGAAGGCGGCCATTTTATATTGCCGAAACAGAGACTGCGCCATGCCTTCGTTCAAGACGTCGCAGCTTTCATTTGATTGATAGCAAAATTTTTGTTTGCCTAAAGTTTCACACCGCAAACGCTGCAACACAAACAATTGTTCAAAAGACACATATCCTAATGTGCTTACTGCATGTAAGGAATATTTACACTATCCATCAAATAAACGTTGCGTTGAACTTTTTGAGTGCATGGCGCGATCCACTCTTTTGATGCACGACATGACTGCTGCCTTGCCGGGTCTTAGCAGAAAATTTAATTTATTATTTTTTCTCAAAAAATAAAAATTTTATAAAATTATTTCACTCATTCGGCAGCTAAAGTTAAAAAGTTCAAAAAAAGTTATTCTAAGTTTTCCTTAAACAGAAAACATTCCAACCGTCTTGGAGAGTCTGTAGCTTAACCTGTAAGAAGCTGGTCTTGATCTGGAAGACGTTCAATTTGATATCAAATTTCATAGGCCAGCTTAGAAGAGTGTCCAATTTGACGTGAGAAGTATCCAATTTGATTTGATAAATGTTCATTTCGACGTGAAACCGCTGGGGTGGAAATATTTTGAAGCCTTACAAAGAGAGCCTCCAGACTTGCGAAGTGCGAAGTTCATCACGCGGTGCAGCCACCCACCGATCGAGACCGGTTGACACAGTGGGTAGCGATGTCACCTCTGAATGCTATGGTTCGGTCCCCGATGTCGCGAGAGTTCTTGTACAAATCGGATCGTTATTATTAAATGCTTTCGTAATCACAGAAGTCAACTTGTACGCGATTAATGCTTTTATTGGGTAAATGTAGCCCTTTTGCATTTTGTGTAGCAATTCGTGTGAGAGACATTTTATTGTTAAGTATTTACCGGTACCAAACCAATCTTATGGCCAATCCCGTGAGTTTGTGTGCATTTACGGTATCGCTGCTAGTATTATACGGTGCGAATACAATCCACTAAGAAGTAACTCAATTGAAAGCACAAAAAGAGCTATATTTAATTACTAAAAGCATTAATTGTCTACAACTTGACTCCTGTGATCGTGTAAAAAGCTTGGTAACACCGTGGAGCGAACCATAAAACCCACACGGTGCGTCCGAGAGGCGACGTCGCTACTAGGGATGAGCGGATTAACCGTTAGCCGTTATCCGGTTTCCGGGGATTTTGGCCTATCCGTTTTGTAGTTGGTTATCCGGCGATTTTGGGCCGGATAACGAACAACAAATTACATGACTCCTAGGTTTGAACGTGGTGATGAGTGGACTATGTAAAAGATCCTTCACGATCGTAAGAGTGGTCGTTAAAAACAACGGAAGCTGTTCAAATCCAGGAGAGTTAGTTGAGGCATCTCCTCACTTGAGAACTGGTTACATAGCTTAGAAGATACCTCAATTCTATCCTTCCAAAGTCGCTAAGCATGTGCCATACATTAATGACACCTACTAAGCATAGCATTGTTCATTCATCTCAAGTCATGCAGACTAAGAAGGAATACAAACTGCTAGTCAAAAGTTGTCGTCAGTAGTAGTAGTAGTAGCGACCGTCAAAAGTGCAGGGGCTGGCTCAACCGAATTGTTACCACCGACATTTGCGTCGTGTCATATGTGGCTCCATGACTTCAGTGTGTTTGATTTGCTTGCATGCAGTAGAGCTATGCTTTTATTCACATGCAGTTGTGAACCACCAAACAAATACCGTAATACAGCAGAGAATACGAGAGAAAGAGAAATAGGTGCAATTCGGATACATTGAGGGACCGACATTTCCACTAAACATTTTAGCGGTGCAACAAACTGTACTGAACAAACTTAGAATCGCGGGTGCTGTAAGACATGCAGATTTGTTATATTTGTGAGTTTTCCAGTAAAACTTCTCTATTACACAAGGAACCACTCCTTTTTTGGAATGCGTCGGATAATCCTGCCCTTCTGGATGTCATGAGTCCTTAAATGTGTGATTGGTCTACGCAATTGCTTGCTGTTATTACCAGATAGAAAGTTAGTATTGTACCTATCCCAGATAATTCCATGTTCAAGTACCTTAGATCTTGGGTGCTATAGGGCAGTAACAACAATAACGGTTCTTATAATGGTATAGAATCAAGATTGTTATGTGAACATTATTCGGCTGCACGTCTCCCGCCTTCTTCATAGAATGGAAAAGTCAAAAGACATCAGGAGAATTGCTCTTCCGAGAGATCATTCCATTTAGCAGCTTTAATGAGAAAAAAAACTAGGCGGCTGATAAATAGAACAACACAAGCAACCCTCTCGAAACAGGCAAAAGGCAGCAATGTTGCTCTTTGTTTGCTTTCCTTCTGATCGGCAGAAAATCCCGTGGGGTGTCGCAAATCTGGCGACTGCACTACGTTTAAAAAACGCTTTCAAAATGTCTAGAAACGGCTTATAAATTAACAGTGCTTCAACTCTTGATCTACCACTGAAATTAGAGCTGCTTAAAACCAGTTTTAATTTTTGTTGTGTGTTTTTATCCGTTTTCCTGTTATCCGGCCATTTTCGAGCAAAATATCCCGTTACCCGTTGTCCGAGTTTCAAAATTTCATTATCCGCTCATCTCTGGTCGCCAACCGGCCACGTTCACATGGTGGCAGCAGATCGTGATGAACTTCGCGGACGTTTTCATACGCCATTTTTCGACTGCAGGAGAGCATTCCGACAAAATAAACTGTGGTTTTGGACTCTCCACACGGGACCCTATACCCTGTAAAAATTGCATCGCAAAAGCTCATCGCAAGTTTGGAGGCTCTCCTTGTTAAGTTTTCATAATTTCGTAACAATTGGAGATTCACTCAAGACATTGAATATGTCCACTGCGGCGCTGCCACTTTGACTCAAAGTCAATAAATCAGCAAGAGCAAAAATTGGTGAAGGTGAGGTTAGAACATCAGTGGCGACTAAGACCACAAGTTCTCCAATGTCCCTTCTAGTCATTTTCTTCGTAGTGCAAACCAGAAAATTACTACTTGTAATAGACAGATACCCAAGGGAACCCAAGTACGAACAACCTACATCTTGATGGTGAAAGGCGTACATTAGTTTACTAATACTCCTTGGCAAACCGAGCTAGAGTTCGCGCCTCAGCGTCATGGAGACGAAGATGTTACGCTGGGCGGCTGGAGCCAGAGGGCATGAACCGCATTCGAAACGAGGCCATTCGGCAGAAGTTCGATGTCGCGCCGATAGCGGACAGCATGCGCGAAGATCGCTTATAATGGTACGGCCACGTTCTACGTGGAAAAGAATACAGCGTCCGCAAGATAGGCCTTAACTTCGAAGTAATAGAAAAGCGGCATACAGTGCGCCCGAAGCAGCACTGGTGTGATACGTTGCAAATTTATTTATTTATTTATTTATTTGCACATAAATGCGCGCACAATTCTAGAATAAAGGAAATCCATGGACATAGCATGATTAGTAATACAACATGGTAAAAAAGAAAAACCTCAACAAAGTAAAGCTCAATAGCCTTGTGTTTTAATTGCATTCAGGCGAAAACAATTGCTGAAAATAAAACAAAGGGAAGTGAAATATTTTAAGGCAAGGCAAACAAAAAGTTATGGGCTGAGGGGTTGATTAGTGGGGGTGTTGATGGAGAAGAACAGTTGTTCGCCGAACACTTCAGTCGCAATCGAAGACGGCTCCGAATACCAGTTTAGTAGGTCCGTCAACTCCATCACTCCATCAACGCCGCCGTAGCGTGTTGTATGGGAAGAAGAAAGAAAGCGAAGTCTTTTAATGATACACAGAAGACTGAACTTAAGGGCCATAAAAGAGAGGCAGGGTAAGCAGGGAAAACAGGAGTGGGGAGACTTATGAGCAGAAAAATAGAAACAAATAGGAACGTGAATTAAGAAAATGAACATGAAAAAACAACTACAACAAGCAACATGCTATGAAATCAAAGAATATCCAAGCTATGAATTTGAGGCCAAAGCGAACAAAAGACTAAAATGTTGTTCTTAGGTGACATCAGCGAGGTGTTGTGATGAAATTAAGTCTACTTCCCCCAGAATTTCTGTAAAAAAAAGAGACTTTAAAAACTTTTAAACATATGGGCTTAAAGGCTGCTGGTGTCCACTCTGACCTATCGCTGGATCGGGAATGGCGGCGTGACGACAACAGAATAGGGGGCTCCGCTAGGAAGCGGAAGAAGAACTAGAACAAACAGAGCAGAAGTTCCTAGCTGCGGTGATGTTAGTGGAGTCGATAGTATTTTCTCGCACAAAGAGCGCGACTCTTCGACATCTGTGCCCCATATGTTAGGACCAGCTAGGCGGAGAGCTGGAAGGGCAGTGTCGTCTATTTGAGTCGTCCGAAGTTGCAGCTCATTTAATAAATAATTATTAAAGACCACTGAACCACGGTCTACAGTAGCCCACCTAGGGCAAAGTCTCCAATAAAGGAGCAGGACACCACAATTTTTGGTGCATCAGCCAGGAATCGAACCCGGGCCGCCCGCGTGATAGGCGAGCATTCTACCACTAAACCATCGCCTCTCTGTCAAAACCGCGGCAGAAATTATAACCAGTCATTTAAGAAGCGTAAGCAACAATAATCTACTGAAAAGTCACCATCTACTAATCGTCCTCGACAGAAATATTCTCTACTACATCGCCTATCGTCTATACTCATCGTCTCCCTCATCATCGTCTGTTCTCTTCATTGTCGTCATGCTTCTACACTATGGTCCGCGTACATATGGGCAATTGGAACAACGACAATCTACACTACTCGATGGTTCGTGTACAACTCTACGGGCAACTGCAACGACTACAGTGTAGAAGACGATCATTCTGTTATAATGTACATGTTTAACTATGTTGATGTCAGGTTGATGTTTGGTGGGGGGAGTGTATCGCACAAAGAGTGCGACTCCTCGCCATCTGTGCCCCATATGTTAGGACCAGCTAGGCGGAGAGCTGGTCCAAGGGCAGTGTCGTCTATTTGAGCCGCCCGGAGTGGCAGCTCATTTAATAAATAATTATTAAAGACCACTCAACCACCGTCTAGCCCATCTAGGGCAAAGCCTCCAATAAAGGAGCAGGACACCACAGTATTCTAGTATTCTCGACCGAGATTTCATCATCTAAAGAGTTATGGGCGTTCTGGATTTCTACCAGTTAACAAAGTGTTAGCAACAGAAATGAGCTCGGTTTGCATCGATCCACGAGCTCAGCACCCAGAAGTGACACGAGTATCATAGTGACTCTTATTTGCTGCTGGTATACTGACCCCGGACAGTAACGAAATTTGTACTTTTGATGAATTGAGTGATCTCATTCTCGTCATCTCAGTTCCTCACGCTGTGTTCCAGGTTTTTCGTGACGAGTAGTGACACATCTGAGGCGATTGATTAGGTGGTGTACTTATCGAATTCCTCAGTCTATCATAGGTCCTTCTGCGGCGGTATTCTCCCATCCGCCTCTGCAGCACACATTTGACCATGATGGCGGCGCAATTCCCGCGTCGTCGTACTAGCTGGGCTTGATAAAGTCCACTGAAGACGGAGACATTTGCAGAATCTGCTGCAGCTTAAGCAGCAAAATCAAGATACCGACGGTCCTAGTTGTTTCCCATGTTTTTTTCGTCTATTGTAGAACTTTTCGGTTAAGTCCACTGGAGGCAATTTGAATGCGCATTTGGATCTGAGTCACTTCCCAATTGAGCCATTTCAATTTCTGACGGGCTATTAGAGAAGTGTGGGTTCTGGCGCTACCGTGATAGTACGACCAGTATGTGGTGGTCGTACTATCACGGTAGCGCCAGAACCCACACTTCTCTAATAATTGATAAAACACCGATTTCTACATAATATAGGGACCGCAACTCATCCGGAGAAGTTATGTGAAGGTTCTTATTGCTCGATTGCGCTCTGGAAATTTTAATCTCGTATAAGTACAGTATGAATTCAATGCACCAGATGGATGGAAGGCTTGGAGGAACTGAACCGCGATTGAACATGACTGAAGTCGATTTGCACACAAAAGCCGATATACAGTGCGTTTCAAAAGTATATATCCACCGCATAGTTTGCGCATATCTGATTTTGTGTTCATTTCTGCAGGCCTGCACTAGTTCCACCAGATTCCTCGCAGTCGAAAATAGGTAGGCACTCACCTTAATAAAAAGTGTTCCGCTCACACGAGAATCATACTTTCTTGAAGAAAAAAAACTGGGTGTTTGGGTGTTTCAAAACTATGTACCCAACCTACGAAAAACATTTTTTATTAAGTTTGAAAGTCGATCGGACCACAATTACTTCTCATAACATGATTTTATCTTCGATAGTGTCCCAAACAGTTAAAATCGCCGCCACAGTTGGTTATTCGCGTAGACTCGTTGACCCAAGAGTTTCCACAATGTTCTTCGTCCTATTTCGGTCAGGAAAAAGACTGTCTAGTCTCTGCTTGAATGTTGTCATGATGAAGCTAATCTCTGGTCAACCTGAACACATGCACTGCAGCGATGTCCTGATGAGAACATGTGTCTGACATCTTCTGCCTCTCACAAAAAGGAGAAGGCTAAGGGTCCAGGACTCCACTCTCCAGACTGTCCTTGCGACTCGACGGAAGTCTAAGCTTCAGGTTTCCGCTGCTGCAGAAGCCGGACCATCTCCTTAATGATCCGCCTCCAAGGTGGCGACCACGGGGCTTTTCGCAGGTCTCTCCGGAAATGTTGCTATCCATCGGAACCATTCAGATTAAATTTTCCATCTTCACCACCAAGGAAAATGTACTCTAATGGTTGGTCGCGATGGATACCGACATTACTGAAGAGACCTGGGGCCAGATTCATCAACGACTTACATATCTTTAACGGAGAATTGTATGTTTATCAAGCGATATGGTGAGCGATAACCACGTTAGAAGCCCAGATAACGCGGCTTATCGCTCACCATATCGCTTGATAAGCTTACGACTCTCCGTTAAAGTTACGTAAGTCGTTGATGAATTCGGTCCCTGGGGCCGGATTCATCGACGAATTACATAACTTTAACGGAGAATTGTAAGCGAAAAGCTCAGATAGCGCAGCTTATCAAGCGATATGGTGAGCGATAAGCGTTATCTGAGCTTTTCGCTTACAATTCTCCGTTAAAGTTAATAAGCGCGGCGGCAAGCGCGACAACTGAATAGCGTGTGCTGCTACAGTCACGAAGTCTAATGCTCTTGTAACTGCATAAGCTTCCTTTGCTGAATACAGCATAAATCGTGAGTTTGTTAGAGCTCCATTTCCCCCATAACAGCTCACGCAGGAGCAATGCGTCAGTGGCTGTTCGTCGCGCGTGCACCAGGGACCGCCGCACGCGCGGCGAAAACTTGTTTGTTTGAACTATCAGCCGTCGATGTGCACTCCACGGCGACAAGCGACAGCCGAAACGAGGAAGTATGTTTCTCTTCCGACAACATATGCTAGCGTTCGAAGATACAGCCGGAGCAGCGATTGTTCCATAGGAGTGCATATAAGGCCTGCGGAAATACTCGAAGCGTCACCAATAAAATGAACTCAACCAAACACCCGTTAGTACAGAATTAACGTACTCTATATATACCGAGAATATTACACCGAGGTTTCAAGACGAGAGAACTTGGAACGTTTAGCGTGCTTTAATTTAACTACATGGATTCCACGTCATAACTACACCAAGATTACTGTGTTTCATAGGAGCAAAATAAGTACTTATTATCATAAACATGTGACGAGAGAGTAATAAATAAGTCGGCTATTCAGGTTTATACCTCATCTCCATATTTATAGAGCAACCTCGACAAAGACGGAGCAAGAATGAATATATTCGCACAGCAATCGAACGAAGGTTACATTCGGCTAACTCGACGATCTATAAAGGACTGGAAAAAACACAGAACATTCTCTGGACTTCAAAACGTTGACAAAAAATTTGCATCATGACAATGGCTCTCATGCTCCATATTTCGCAAATACAGATTGAACACGCATTTTACAGTGATGGGATGTGTTACGCAGCTCATCAGTATTAGTATGCTTAATAAATCATTAACTGGTTTTCCGCGCAACTGTGGAAGAGTTGAACAAATCAGAGTTTTGCAGAGCGTTTTATATGTTACGGAACTCTCGCTATCCAGATGTAATGCGCTTCGTGATCTCACCCGCAGATCGTCATTTAATTATCAACCGACTCCTACATTGACAAAAAGAAAACACGCGAAAGCAACTAGATAGGCACCGTACAATATTTAACAACAAAATATCACTAAGCAGAGCACACTAGGAAACCTAACCAACTGGGTCGAGCACAGAGAAGAGGAGATAACACCTGCATCCGGTATTGTATCTGCCATCTATAACATGGTTTCCGCATAAATACACCTTAACTACGTCGAATGGAACATGTTAGAAAGGGTCACTAAGAGAGGCTGCTATTTTAGGGATATAGATTACTACTCCAAAAAGATTGAGCCTTCCAACTATAAATCTAGACGTAATTGTTTCGCTAATGTAGTGACCGGATAAGCGGAAATTTTGAAAATTTTGTCAATAAACGGAAAACAGAAAATCGCTTTCGTCAGAAAACAGAAAAGCCAAAATCGCCAGAGAACAGAAAATGAGGAAGCAAGAAGCAGAAAATTTTGAAATCATCATACAAGCTAATTATTCTACCCAAAGATTCATTTCTCAAGTAGCAAACGCTTCTGTATGAGTTTGAATGTTGTAACCTGCAAACGTTTATAAAAATTTCTAGTATACTACAAAGGCCACGCAGGTGTTGAGCTATGGTGGTTTGACTGCATTCGAGCTCCTCTGCCTGCTCATAAGTGCAACGCCGGGGATCTTTCTGAACCGGCTCCAGAAGGCACTGCTCATTTATTGCAACCGGCCTTCCAGACCGTGGTTGGTCCTCCAGGGGGAAAAGCCTCCGTTCTTTAACTTCCGAAACTATACTTACGCTGTGTCGTAGGAGACAGCGGTAGGACCCATCCATCGTTCCACATACGTTATCCAATATGACGACAGCAGTGGTAAATGTAGGTCATAGGTCAGCCTATATATGCGTTATTGGGTGGAGGTTCCAGAACACTTAAAAATTCACCGGAACGCCAAAGTGATTGGCGGGAAACTTTCCTTGCAACCTAGTATTATTATTACGTGAAAAAATTCATAATTCGCTACTGTAGCACTACGTATATCGGCGAAATCAAGGCGACTGAAACTTTTCTGTCTCTTAGCAATTTTGGACAACCTAGAAGTGAGCAAGACTCAGAGTTACGAAAGCAGTTTTGCCAAAGGTTCTGCAGGAAGCGTTCATTATGGATGTCCGGCCAACAATTTCCAATTTTCAAACCGGAGGTGGAGATTAATTCTGCGCACAATTACTTTAGGACAAGCGATGTGGCGATAATGTGGCTAATGCGATGCCGAGCGATAATAGCCAATTCGATGCCACTCAAAACACTAATTTTGTAGCCTTAATATAAAATTCAAGTAGTTGTAGATGGTCCAAACTACTGTTGAAATCAAAAAAAAAAATGAAAGCCGAGAAATGTCCTATGAAGGAGCTCCATGTCAGCAGCACTTAAACAACCAATTAAACAAACAAAGCGGCGTAGCTTATGAGTAAATGGCGTTACACGAGCACATCCAGAAATGCCGCTTGCTTGTAACTTAAAATACACTAGAAACATTGTTTTTGGGATGACGCATGATTCTATTGTACTTTCTGGATTCTTTGCATTGGATTTATTTATTTATTTATTTATTTATAATCTTACATCGCAGCGACACAAAGATACGCGAGTTTTTCTTGCGAAGAGGTCAGCAGATTTCTTTGTTGCATCATTCACCATCCATTCCCAGTCGATCACATCTTTTGTCTTTCGTCCTCAATATCGTGCAATATCGTCGAGCCATCGTGTCCTCGGTATCCCCGTACTCCTTTTCCAGACGGCAGCCACTTTGTCGCTTCTCGAGCCCAGGACGTGCACGTGTTCAGTGACAATTTATGGGCGTATATCCATTTACGCCTCAGTGCGGATATTATCCAGTCCTTCAAGCCAGATCTTCTTCTTATCACTTTCGCTTTTATTTTGTCAGCCAGGCGAATACCGAATATAGCGCGCTCTAGGCGTCGCTGAGCTGACTGCAACGTGGTGGCCATTTCTTTAGTCCAGGCCCATGACTCGCAGCCGTATATTACCGCTGGAAGGATGCAAGTGTTGATGAGTTTTCGTTTAAGGGAAATCGCCACAGTGCTTGAGCAGAGAATTTTCTATGTTTGTAGAATATTGCACGGCGAGCATGTATGCGTCTCCGAACTTCTTTCAGTAGATTTCTTGGTATTGTAATCAGTTGGCCGAGATACACATACTTATTGACGTGCTGTATTGCGTCGCCATTCAATTCCACTCGTTCTTCACTGTTGATCGCAGAGTGGCTACAGCTCCAGATTTACATCCATTTGGTCTTCTTTAAATTTATACTCAGTCCCACTTTTTGTGATTCCATCATTAAGTCGGCACCATCGTTTGTAGTTCCTCACTGGAGCACGCTACCAGGACTATACCGTCGGCATAAGCCATGTAGGATAGAAGCTTGCCATTTATTTGAATACCTCTGTTGGAAAAGTTGTCATTATTCAGTGCATATTGGAGAGTAAGTACGAAGAGGAGTGGGGAAAGCGTGTCACCTTGAGGAACTCCGCGTTGTATATTCAATTTCGCCAGACGATCTCCAGCTTTTATCATCGCACTTCCATTGGCATAAAGCAGTTGAATTACCTTGATGATATTACTATCAATACCGAAGGATTGAAGAGCACACCGTATTGATAGGAACTCTACGCTGTCGAAAGCTTTTTTGAATTCGATGAACATAACACAAGCTGAGACGTTGAATTCACGTGTTTTTTCAATGATTTCGTTTAGTGTTTGAATGTGATCAACTGTGGAAAACCTTTTTCGAAAACCTGCTTGCTCTGATGGAAGTATAGCACGAGGTTCAACAAGTTTTTCGAAGCGGTTACTATACACTTTCTTGAGGATCTTATATATAGTTGACAGAAGGAAAATAGGTCGGTAGTTGGCAACATCCGTCGGATCTCCATTTTTATACAACAGAATCGTGTCAGCAAGTGTATGATCGTTGTGTATTCAAACAAAATTTGAAAAATGGATGTCAGACTCGTGATCAGAACCTCAAATAACTCCCTCGGGCGAGGTTTGGGCGAAATTTTTGTTTCGACTTCTCCTCGACCTCTGCAGTACAATAGTGCCTTGATGGTTGTTTAAATCAGCCTACTTCCTACACATTTCCTACACATTTACTTCACTCTAAATTGTCAAATAAGGGTTTACTATGAGCTGTGGTTCACTCACTTTTCCCAGTTTCTGAATTATACAGGGCTTTGCGTTTTTCAGCGAATGTAAACAGTGATCTTACAGCAGGTACGGGTGACTAGGGCTGTTAAGTTCATGGGTGTTGATCACGAATCTGGCCTTTTTGACAATTTAGAGTAAAATAAATGTGTAGGAGATGTGTAGGAAGCAAATTGGTGAAGAAGGCAGCGGTTATGAAAAAATGCAAAAATAGAGCATAGCACGAGAGTCGAACACCTGGTCTAACATCTTTGAAGCAGCCCCGTACCGTGCTGAGCTACCGACTCGCTTGACGCTGAGCATTTCGTCCCGTCCCATAGAACACCGCACGTATGCCGTGGGCACTGCTGACGGTGCGCAACTGTACGCCCCTTCGAGGGCCTGTAGCTCTTTTGGTTCAAGGAGTCAGCAAAAACGAAACATGTCTTTCTGCTATATGAAGGGTGGAGATTCTCGTAGGACTACTCATTTCCCCCGTTCAGATCTACGCCTGAGACCCTTCCCTGGTAAGTATAAGGTGACTCCGGTACTTAGAGGGCTGTCGTTCGCTTCGAGATTGTACTTGTTCGTGAAGCAGTCGCACAAAACGCTGTTGAGAAGAACTAGTAAAAGGAGGGGACTGCGGGTCTGCCTCACCTAACTATACCTCTAATTCGATGCTGAAAGCTGCTTTACCCTGTTCTCCATTTTTTGTTGGTAGTGAATTGTTTGGTAATGAACGACCATCTACTGGGACCTCTACACCTCTCTTGCCGGCCTTTGGGAAGATGCCGTCATGGACAACGTCGACGAGGAATACGACCGCTTCGTGCACCATCTCCACGATAGTGCTAAGGAAGCTGAGAGCTTGAAGACCACAAAGAGACGTCTGTCTCCGGAAACTCTCGAGCTGATACGCCAGCGTGGAGCAGCACGAGCGTCAGGCAACTACCAACTGACGTCCGAGCTTGCGAAGCTATGCAGAGAGGCGATAAAGGAGGATCTTAAGGAGAGAAGGGCGGAAGTGTTGGCTGAAGCTGCAGAGGCAGGGTTGAGCATACGCAATGCTCGCCGAGACTCCGCCAACTTCAAGACCAAGATGACCGCTCTCCGACTTCCTGACGGAACCGTCGCCTCTTCCAGAAGGACCATGGAGAAGGTCATCCACGACTTCTACTCCGATCTCTTCGATAGCCAAGTCCACCTGCCCCATGCCATCTTCCGTAGGATGGATATTATACTTGTGCTCGAATAATCGAATTCGAATAATTATTCGAATAATTTATTCGAATTCGATTTTCGATTATTTGATTATTCGAGTTTCGCAAATTCGAATAATTATTCGAATTCGATTATTCGAGTTTCGCAATTTCGAATAATTATTCGAATTCGATTATTCGAGTTTCGCCAATTCGAATAATTATTCGAATTCGATTATTCGAGGTTCGAAAATTCGAATAATTATTCGAATTCGATTATTCGAGGGTCGAAAATTCGAATAATTACTCGAATTCGATTATTCGAGGGTCGAAAATTCGAATAATATTCGAATTTCGAATACTTGCTTGTTTCGAATGTGACATAATGATGATCTTTGTAAGCGACGTTCATTCCGGTGACGACTGTTTTCGATAGCACACCGTCGAGGATCTCGCCGTTACGAAAACGAGTACTAGTGTATTTAGTGTACCGCACTAGATCTTGTTCAAAATAGGTCTACTAGGGGTAATCTGCCATGGGAAGAACGAATATCATAGTCGTTTTTTGCGGAAATGCTTTATAATCCAATTATATTAAGTTCAAATCGCCCTAGGCCTTGCGAAAGAGCGCGCGCTGGTAGGAGACGCAGAAACCGCCCCATACACTAGTGCCCGAAAACGCATTCAAATATTTATTTATTTATTTATTTTTATACGCGGGTGTAAGTATAGGGGTATATATATAAGTTAGGGGGTATATACAGGGTGGCCCATAAGTCCTGCAACAAAAACATAGGCGTATAAAAAGGCTAAGAATGCACCAAATTTGAACCACTTTTAAACCTTGTTTACCCATTGTTTGTAGATTATGGTGGAGCGGTATTGTTCATAAGGGACCACTCCTGGATTGATAAGAACCTTCAGATCGTGTGGGTTGCTTTGCAGCTCACGTCGTAGCCCCTCTTACGGAGTTTTACTTCTTATTCGTTCCAAAGAAGATATTGAACAATAGTTTTCCAGGCTTTATAGAGCACGACATTTTATTTAAGATGGTTAATAAATAAAGATTGAAAATCTAAAGATTTAGGAATTTCACAGCTAGTCTTTCGCAGGTGCAATATTTTGCAGATGGACTGAGAACCGCTACCACGTCCTTTTCTTTTGCTGTTACAGGAATCGCTTTACCAGAATGTGCATTTTGCCTTTAAACAGCGCGATTGAGTCTCTAATATATGGTGTTAAGTTTTCGTTCCTATCAAACGAACATTTTTATTGATTTTCACTATTTTTACACAAAAACCTATGGAGTGTGGGGAGACATTTTGGAAAATCGTGGATGACAAAAACCTGCCATGCGTGGCCGTTGTTTTTATATCATCAGGTTCCCGCAAAGGTAGCATTAAACGCACTATTATTTTGACCGTTCTGATCGCTCAACTGTGAGAAATTTTTCATCAAATGAGGCAGAGGCTGAATAAAGGATAAAGGATAAAGTACGGCGTTAATCAATCCCTTCTGGGATGCGCCAGCGCATTCTACTTCTACGGGATGTCGTGGAGGCGACATGAATGCGTATTTGGCCATACAATGACTTGCGGTGGCCAGCCGATGAACAAGTCAGCGCTCTATCCTTCCCAGACAAGTCTGGTACCAATTCACCGACCCCGGAGGGATGGAAGGCTTGGTTGGCCTGGGCGAGAAATCCGAACCAGGAACCTGGTATCGGGTGCACGCGACAGTCGCGCCTCCTCCGACTGCGCTACACGCGCGCTAGAGGCTGAATACCCATTTCAAACGACGCGCTCCAACTGCGCTTACAAATTTTTCCTTCTACTCTCTTCTCCTCATAGCTGAGTCTTCGTCTCACTTGTGGGCTTGTAGAGCTTTCCTTGTAGTTTCCTAGAAACTGCATACTGCTTAGTAATAGATTACGCACACGGCTGAATGTTGCATTTGTTCCAGCTGGTTGCTGCACCGTGTATGATCAGAAAATTAATAGCGTTCTTCTGTTGTAGTTCAGATTCGTTCATCCATTGTTCACTCTTGAGAAGCCTCTGAGCTTTCCTACACAGTACCATTATACCGTATGTTCAACAACCAATCTTCCGAAATTTAGTCACATCGGAATGGGAGCGCCCCACCACGGGCCAGAGAAGAATTTTCGGTAGTTTTACGTGAGAGCGCATTAATTTGTAATAAGAGCAGCTACAACCATGATAATTTCCAGAAGTATAGCACTAAGTATATCCTACATAACTGTTGGTATGCGGTTGTTTTGCAATTGGAAAAAGACAACCAATAAGGTCTCCTAATTTTGTTGCAGGACTTATGGGCCACCCTGTATATATATATATATAAGTTCACATATGATTCAAACACAAGATAACAGGTGACTAAATAAGTGACTTGTGGCTTGCACAATAACGCAATACCTCAAAAACAACATCAAACTACAAAGTTTTCTGGTGATACCCGTCAACCAGTCTTTCAAATTGCCTTTGGGTGTTTGGTATATTGTTTTCCTTTAAAGGCTTCAAAAATTCAACCCCTGCTCCATATGTGAAAAATGCGGATCTTACCTTGCTTTTGCTCTGGGAAGTTAAATTTTCCATTGAGCACCTCTTGTAGGAGAAGAAGAGACCGAATAAAACTAGAGGGCACCATACCATTTATCAACTTGTGAATCATGACTAGATCATATTTTTTTCTATTATACGATACGCAAGAGCACGTTAGTTAAGGATCATCTTCCTGGGCAATGTCAAAAGTGTCGTGGTATGCTGTTGTAATTGTAATATATCCGTGAACTCCTATCCAAAATTTCCCAGTGAAGCTGATCCGCACCAATTCAATTCTAGCTACTTCTCTTTTGCATTAAGACTAAACACAGCGGTGCCGTAGTGCAGGTGTAGTACAAGTTCTAGTTCAGTGCTAGTACATAGTACAAGTGCTCAGTCACGCATTTGCTGTTGATGCTGCAGTATCACTAAGCCAAGAACAATCAATTCAAGCTGCTTGCTATACCAACTCAGCCTTCTTCACTCCCTAGCAGTACAGATGGCAATATTTGAGAACCCTATTGTGCTACCCTTACTGGGTGCGTGTAGCGCAGCCGGAGGAGGTGCCGGCTGTCGCGTGCACCCGATATCAGGTTCCTGGTTTGGATTTCCCGCCCAGGCCAACCAAGCCTTCCATCTTTCCGGGTCAGTGAATTGGTACCAGACTTATCTGGGAAGGAGAGAGCGCAGACTTGTTCATCGGCTGGCCACGGCAAGTCATGTATGGCCAGATACGCATTCAAATCGCCTCCACGATATCCCGTAGAAGTAGAATGCTTGGCGCATCCCAAAGGGGATTGAGTACCGCCGTCCTTTATCCTTATCCTTTATTGTGTTCCAACCTTGATCAGGTGAGTAGTTTTATGAAGCCAGTATGAAGCCATCCAGCCCTCCACCCCCCACCACTACACTTAATATCGGCATCTCCAGAAGGTTCAGTGATGTCGAATCTTCTTCTGATCAGTGCCTTCGTCCCCAAGGTCATTCGACGACCCACTTGATGCCCCAAAGCACGGTCCTCCACTTCACTCTAGCCCCAAATTAACTGCAGGCAGCTCCACTCCCCATCCTCGAACAGTGGACCTCGGGCAAAAATTGAAATTCTCTATAGGTATTGAGCTTCTGATCGATTTTGATCCTACGACAAAATGTCTTTTTGTCGGAACCGATCGTTCCCAGCGCTTCTATTAGGTTGGTGAAAAAGTGATGTAGGTTTTTTTGTTTTCCTTGTTTCAACATTATTTTTAACAACAAACTAAGACCATTTCATAAGGTATTTACATTGTTGGAAAGGTTATTACATGCGCTTTCTAAGTATGTATTAGGCTGTCCGGAAAGCTCTCAGCGTTTTGAGTGAACTACCATAACTTTCTCAAATCTTATCGGGTTTAGTCGAATCAGCACACTGTTACCAACGGGCCAACAGTCGACTTATTCCATCAGCGAAAAAATTATGTGGTGAGATTGAGATTTTTGTGATGAGATTCGAGAAAATCCATGAAAGCTGTTTTGGCTTGATCCTGATTGGTGAAGGTTTTACAGCGAGAAAGTTCTGAAAGTGTTTGAAAGGGTGGTAGTCCGTTGGTGAGAGGTCTGGAGAATATGGCGGGTGAGGCAGAACTTCAACCCTTAATTCGTTCAATTTTCGAGTAGCGATTTGTGAAACGTGTGGGCGGGCGTTATCGTGCCAAAGAATCGGGCCTCTTCTGTTGACCAATTCTGACTGAAGTTAACGCAGTTTTCTGTGCATTTCGTCGATTTCCTTCCAGCTGGTGTCTGCCGTGATCGCTTGGCCTATTGCCAAAAAGTTGTAATGGAGCACACTAGCCGCCGACCACCACACAGTCACCATCACCTTTCTTTGTTGGAGGCTCGCCTTTGGAAAATGTCTATGGGATACATCGGAGTCCAACCACTGCCCGGAACGTTTCCTGTTATCATACAGAAACCACTTTTTATCACAAGTGATGATTCGATCCCGAAACGGGTCAGTTTTGTTGCGTAAAAGTAGAGAAGAACAAACGTCGAAACGTGACTATTTTTGCCGCTCACTCAACTCATGGGGCATCCACTTTTCGAGCTTTTTCACCTTCCCAAGGCGTTTCAAAGCATCTTCGAGGCTGAAATCTCCGGTCCAAGATTTACTGAACCAGTGGCATACAGTGCTTTCTCCAGAACTATTAGGCCCCCACACTTGGTTGATTTGTCGGGCTGTTTCGGCTGCGGATTGTCCCAATTTGAAGTTAAAATTAAATATCTTTCGGAATTACTCCTTCGACATCCTTCGAAAAGCCCTTCAAGAACAAAATTGTAATAAAACGTTGAAACATAATTTATTTAGCCAGATAGAGCGAAAAATTCTGTACAGAAAGTATGTAGCATTAATGCGCAATGCAAGTTGAATTTTTACTTAATAATAGACGATGAGGAACAAACAGTAACGAGAACAAACAGTAGTAACACAAAACGCTGAGAACTTTCCGAACAACATAATATATGGAACTTGATTTAAGTCGGTTGTTTAAAAATAATTTGGTTTTTATTTTTAGATGTCCAAATGATTTTCGTAAAATTTTCCGGCTTTGGCTGATTTCGGGGGAACTTCTTTTTGATTCAGCCACTAGGCAAACGCGCCTGTTATCATAAACGCGCCTGTTATCATAAAGTATTCATCTCTCATCGGAAGTCACAATCCGTTCGAGAAACGGATCGTTGGCATTGGGCAAAAGATGGGCCGACGATATCTCAAGACGACGATTTCTCTGACTTTCGGTCAATTTAGTTTCTTGGTCTTCCCAGTTTGCTTCAAATGGCGAACAACTGTAGTGCGGTCGACGTCGGGATCCTCGGCAATATCTCGTGGTTTGCGCGGATCAGCTTCGACTGATGCCTTCTATGGATCATTATCAACGGCTCTCATGTGGTTCGTCTTCGAGGCTGGTGTTGCCGGCACGAAACTTTTGGAACTATTTCGTACTGTGCATTCGTTGATCCTTCCCTGGTCCCATACTTCGTTTATATTTTGAGCGGTCTAAGCGAAAGTCCGGCCAAGTTTCAACTCGCAGAAGTAAATTTGACGAAAATCGCGTTTAGACATCTGAGAATAAAAACCAAATTATCTTTTTAAACAAGCGATTTGAATTAAATTCCATATACATTCATAGAAATCGCATATAATGAGCTTTCCAACAATGTATAACACCTTTTGAAAAGTCTTATGGTTAGTTTATTGAAAAATAGTGTTAAAACCAATAAGACAGAAAACCTGCATTTCTTTTGCACCAATCTAATAATGCTAAGTTGAATAGAAAAATTTTCCACACGGGACGGCTACGGCAGGGACGGGCTGCCTAACTGTCATTGACGTACAAACAAAGAAACTTCACTTTCAAGCTACAATCAACAATATCGATCGATATTGACCTCTCGATCAAAACCTTTCACTCGCTATAAAGCACACGTTTTTTTTGCATTTCTCCGTCATTACTCAAGAAGGTTGTTGCATCATTAGCTATACTTACCAGTTGGTTAGTACATTTTTGATTCCATTCGTGTAAAGAATATAATTTGTCTACAACACCTCTTCATCTTGAAACAGCTTGGCTGTTTGAAAATAAAAAGGGCCCATGCACTGTGCTACCGAGGTCGAAAAAATAGTTATTCATACTTCGCTACGAAATGGGTTGCTCATCACGAATCTGACATCGGTTTCTGAATTTCCGGTTTCTTATGGCAGGTTAACTCTTTCACGACACGCGTATTTTTCCCGCGCGCCGAGTGAATACGGTTTTTGGCTTGCTTAATGGGGAAATCAAAAATGCTCACCTTTCCACTTACAAGGAGCTCGAAGAACGTAAATGACATTTGTTGCCATGCTTTTGTTCAAAAATGCGTTGGAAATGGCGATAAAAGCTCCCACTGACGATAAATCGCAAAACGCAATAACAATGGTGTGTGCGGGAATTGAACCCATGACCACTCTCTGTGAAGCGAGAACACTTCCGCTGCGCCGCCGCCTAGGGTGGCCAGGCCGCTAACGACAATGCTGATTGCGCAACACTGCGTCCACGCTGCATCAACGCATGCGGCACACATTCCGCAGACTTTGGGCAGCTAGTGCTTGCTTATGAAATCCGTTTGGCAAATTTGGTATAAATATTTGTAATCAGCGTTTCGATCTCTTTCACAAGACGTAGGTATGCCCGAAG
Organism: Heligmosomoides polygyrus bakeri; assembly: GCA_947359475.1. NCBI lineage: Eukaryota > Metazoa > Nematoda > Chromadorea > Rhabditida > Heligmosomidae > Heligmosomoides > Heligmosomoides polygyrus. The sequence goes on from OX375865.1 coordinate 7,419,875, forward strand.
TTCCATGAGAAGCTGAAGGCATTCCGCGGTTAGTGGTTCCTCCTTTACGGGTCTCCCTTACTCTTCCAAATTGCCAAGCACGTTGGACGACGTCTTCGGCACGTCAGCTGAACTCCGACCAACTTTGGACGACGTTTTCGGCATGTCTGTTGAACACTCACCCACGTTGGAGGACGTCTTAGTTAAAGGAAAAATCTCACTGTCCTTATTATGTGTGAAGTTTATTCGATTATTCGATTTATTCGGATATTCGATTATTCGTTCGTTCGAATAACTGAAAAATTGGGTTATTCGATTATTCGGAAATTCGAATAACCGAAAAACAGGGTTATTCGATTATTCGGAAATTCGAATAAACGAAAAATGGGGTTATTCGATTATTCGGAAATTCGAATAAGCGAAAAATGGGGTTATTCGATTATTCGGAAATTCGAATAACTGAAAATTGGGGTTATTCGATTATTCGTTCATTCGAATTTTCGAAAAATGGGGCTATTCGATTATTCGGAAATTCGAATAACCGAAAAAATGTGGTTATTCGATTATTCGTTCATTCGAAAATTTTTGGAAAAGCACAAGTATAATGGATATGTTGTCTCCTCTGTTCTCCCTTCCGAGATCCGACACGCCATCTCGTCGATGAAGAAGCGTACAGCACCCGGTCCCGACAGGATCAGACCCGAACACCTGAAGAACCTCCCGCCAACGCTCATCAACACCCTGGCGCGGCTCTTCACACGCTACCTGTCGGAGTGCAAGGTTCTATCTCAGTGGAAAACCAGCAGGACCGTCTTGCTGTACAAGAAGGGAGACGTGCACGACATTGGCAACTATCGCCCGATCTGCCTGCTGTCCGTAGTCTACAAGCTGTTCACTCGAGTTATCCTGAATAGGATCAGCCGAACGCTAGACGAAGGACAGCCATGGATTTCGGAGAGGATTCAGCACGATCGACCACATACACACCATTACGAAGCTCATCGAAGTGTCGCGAGAGTACAAGCTGCCGCTTTGCCTTACGTTCATCGATCTGAAGAAGGCATACGACTCTGTCGAAACTGAAGCGGTCATCGAAGCCCTGCTCACTTAGGGCGTTCCTACTCAGTACATCCGAGTCCTTCGAGAGCTGTACAGTGGATTCACGACCAAGATCTCACCATTCTACAACGACGTCGTCATCGACGTGAAGAGAGGGGTTCGGCAGGGGGATGCCATATCCCCGAAGCTCTTCAGCGCCACCCTCGAAAACGTCATGCGCGAACTAGAATGGGAAGACATGGGAGTGAAGGTCGACGGTTGGCAACTACATCATCTTCGCTTCGCTGACGACATCGTGCACCGAGCATCAGCCAGGCGGAGCGAATGCTGGCCGACTTCGATCGTGTATGTGGGAACGTTGGACTGCAGCTGAATCTTACGAAGACGATGTTCATGAGGAACGGATGGGTTTCTGATGCCCCATTCTCGCTCAACGGAACGAACATCTCCGAATGCTCCAGCTATGTTTATCTGGGTCGCGAAGTCAACATGGCCAACGACCTAGCACCAGAGCTAAGCAGGAGGAAAAGAGCGGCTTGGGGAACTTTCAAGAGCGTCGAAGAAGTCGCGAAGAAGACGAAGAACGTCCGACTCCGTGCCCACCTATTCGCCTCCACTGTTCTTCCTGCCCTAACATACGCCTCAGAGACCTGGGCTATACGAAAGCAGGATGAACACGCGATCAGCGTCGCGCAGCGTGGAATTGAGAGGACGATGCTCGGAGTGACACGACTCACGCAAGTGAGAAAAGGCCTCCGGAGTTCCGAGCTTCGCCGACGTTCGAAGGTCAGAGACGCTGTCGCGTGGGCCAAGTTGTCAAAAATTAGGTGGGCTGACCACGTAATGCGCTTCGCAGACACCCGCTGGACGAGAGCCGTTACCGACTGGATTCCGCGGGATGTCAAGAGAACACCAGGACGCCCACCAACGCGTTGGTCGGACTTCTTCGTTAAAGCCCTGAACGACCGATATAACGCTCTTCGTGTTCCTCGAGCGAGGAGGATCCATTGGACCACTCTGGCACGCGACAGGGACGAATGGAGACGCTGCTGGCACCCGCTCGAGCAGTTCGATGATCAACGGAACGACAGGTGATACAGGTGATACAGTGAATTGTTTATATTACACTGTATTCTGATGAACTGTTCTACTGTTACATTGCCTTCGTTGAACTTTAGTTGTTTACCTGCCGAGGAAGGAATATAAAACGTTTTTCCTGCTTTTTTTACTTCGAGTAATAGTGCATAGGTATTTGTATGCTTTAATAAAATTTAACGAAAATTTTCCGTTAAAAAATTCGTTAAAAAATTTAACTACCAGAACTGCGTGCACCCCTTTTCGGCACCTCTTCCGACTGCGCTACAAGCGCCTTATAGAGTTCATTATCATTTTATTATTTTTATTTTTATTTAGTTAGATTATTTGGAGCTCATTAACTGTCGGAACACATTTTTAACATCCTCTTGTACGCGTAAGTGTTCGCTGTAAACACTCACTTAGAATTCTCACTAGCTTTCAACACGATATCCTATGGAATGTGTACAGAACACTTCAAAAAATAAATAAATTTAAAAAATTTTAATACGCGGTAGTTCAAAATGTCGCCCAGATGAGAAGAACCGCTTTATTTATCGGAGCGGAACGCACTTTTGCCAGGTTTCTATACCTGGTTCCCAGATTGTTACGGTCGTTTTCTTCGAAACTTCTAGATTTCTGTGAGAACTACATCAACAATTGATCACCAAATATCAAAAACGACCCATTGAAGGTGACCTTCGAGAGGCTAGTTCTTCTCCAAATCGTTACAGTTTTTGGTTTTTATTGAGAATAATATCCTCGTCTTAAGGCTACGCTCTTTTTGTTTGAAAAAAATTCGTTTTTCCAGTAAAGAAAGGGGCCGGCGGTTCTCGTTGATATCCGATTTGTTGCAGCGCCAGATCGTAGAGATCAACTGAACTTCTTTCCGATTCTCCTCCAGCAGAATGGCTCCACTGGATAACTTTGGATACCGCAGACGTTTTGTTGAACTAAGGTCATGATTTCGTTTTTCTTCCTATTCCTGTTCCTCTGGACTATCGTCATTCATGTCAGTTCATCATCATTCTTCCTATCCACCATTACGGAGGCTTATAACCTCTGTAACAGCCGCTCTAGGCTTAAACAAACACGTAAAACATTGGAGTGTATCTAGGCGGTCTAAATGTAACATGAAGTGTTAAGTTTGTCATAGTATTAGGTCGGCCGGAGAGTTCTGACGGTTTTGACTGGCCCACTTCAAACTGTCTTAACTTCCTCCTTATAAACATCGGATTCAGTCGAAATAAGCGTCATTCCAGTCTGCACACTTATTCAACAGGACACTAGTAAGTCAATTCCATCAGCAAAAAGATCGGGGGAAAGATCGACTTCGAAAATTAGAGCGACATCCAAAAATGTTTTCTGAAAGAACAGGAAAAAACCCACCACTAACCCGTTGCAGGGTGTGAAAGACTGACTAGCGATTTCCATGACTCCTAGTCTTCTGGGAGTAGGGAATCGCTGATCTGTTCACTAAATTGGGTGGTGACTGTAATGAATGATGATGATTACGCTGTTGAGTAAGTTCCATTAGATACTGAATAAAACAATAAAGGAGATAAGATGTCAATCCACTCAAGAGTTCCTGCCCAGCGTAATAAAGGATAAAATATAAAGCCCGACGTTACTCAATTCCTCTTGGAATGCGCCACGCATTCTACTTCTACTGGATGTCATGAAGGCGATTTGAATGCATACTTGGCCGTACAATGACTTCTGGAGCCGACGAACAAGTCAGCGCTTTGTTCTTCCCAGACAAGTCTGCTACCAATTCACCGACCCCAGAGGGATGAAGGGCTTCGTTGGCCTGGGCGGGAAATCCGAACCAAGAACAAGGTATCAGGTGCACACGACAGCCGGCACCTCTTCCGACTGCGCTACACGCGCCCTTACCAACCTAACCTAATTGCTAAATTTCCACCGGTTTGGGTAAACCCGTTGATGCATCCAAATCTTGGTGTGGGCAGTGACTAGCAGGGCATTTGGTTCAGGCTGTGATAATGGAATGTGTAGGCTACCCCCCCCCCCCCCCGCCGATGATTTGACACATGCCATTGACATGTCCTGCTTCTGCAACAACTTCCTCCTCCAGCCTCGGTCACGGCCTCTGTTTTCTGTTCTGCGTGTGCCCTAACTAGGCAGCTACAATCTTGTTGAAGCTGTTTATAACAGAGGCATTTCCGGGGTCGATCTTGGAGGAGACTTCTTACAATTAATGGAATTGCCCTCTTAATCATGCAATTTCTGACTTCGAGTCCGTGCTTAACCTTAAATCCCCTTTGTAACCCTTAAAGATCGCCCAACTAGAAAAGTAGCGCACCATCTATCGTTGGGATTAGTCCTGGTGTGATTCAGTCGCACATCAGCCACCCGAGCTGTCACGGGCGGGTTAGACCACAGGGACCACCTCTCTCGAAGGCGATGGAGTCGAAGAGTCTGAAGACTGTCACTCAAGCTAATCGTGAATAAATCTAGATAACAAGTGGGCGAACGTGTGTTGCGGTTTAAAACGACGCGAAGAAAAGCTACGTCATCTGAACGCTCTCCGTGATCTTACTTCGCTTTGAAAGAATAATGAGAACTTCTTAAACTCATCTGATCCTTAACATCGCCTGTTAAAATTAACCTGAATGACCCCTTAAAAACATTCTAAAAATATTTTCCGTTAGTGTTAGGACTTGCAATACCGCTCAAATTTTTTAAAGAAAACACTTTGCGACGAATTAATCCGTAGAAAAGCTTCGCTTTGTTATGACTTGCTTCAAATTTGTTTCTTGAAGTTCTAAAATGTCCGACTTATGGGTAAGTTAGTGGATTAGTTTCCTAGTTCTGAGGAATTGTTTCTTATCCCCGGAAAGAGCATTCTTCAGTTAACTGAAGAACGTTAAATTTCTCCATGGGAGGAATCGTAGAGTGAGCTAGTAATAATAATAATAATAATAATAAAGGATAAAGGATATAGGACGGCGTTACTCAATCCCTTCTGGGATGCGCCAGCGCATTCTACTTCTACGGGATGTCGTGGAGGCGATATGAATGCGTATTTGGCCATACAATGACTTGCGGTGGCCAGCCGATGAACAAGTCAGCGCTCTATCCTTCCCAGACAAGTCTGGTACCAATTCACCTACCCCGGAGGGATGAAAGGCTTGGTTGGCCTGGGCGGGAAATCCGAACCAGGAACCTGGTATCGGGTGCACGCGACAGTCGCGCCTCCTCCGACTGCGCTACACGCGCCACAATAATAATAATAATAATAATAATAATTTATTACGACCATTTAAGATAGCCCCAAAACAGCATATCGTTAATAAATTAAATGAGAACAGCCCATTTACATCAGAACAAGGTATAACATGACAGTGTAAAACAGAAAAAAAAATAGGAAATGGTTGTTTAAATGTCTTGTCTCCCTAGTGCCTAAGTAACGCCTTCTCCGCTAGTCTTTTGAAACGTTTATAATTTTCACGTGAAGGAGTTATTTCATTATGTAAACTTAGATATTTGGAACCTGCCCTAACCGTAAAGAACTGGGTCCTTAGCTTAGATTTTGGTCGAGGGAACCAGATTTTCAGCAGAGTTCCTCTTGTTCTAGACATTCTGAGTTTGTAAAACTTGGAGAGTTCAACAGTACTTATTCCGGCTATCATTTTATATACGCAACAGATGTCATTTACCTGTCTTCTTGAAGACAGAGTAGAGATCTCAAGAAACTTGTTTCTAATAGTTGATCTTGGAATGCCGGTATAGAAGAAACCGTTGTATCGTAAAATAACCTTCCTTGTAAAGTTATTTTGCACTCGTTCAGTCAACAACCGATCTTTCTTCTTGTGAGGGGAAAACACTGCTGTTCCACACTCTACAATAGGCCTGACATATGTTTTATATGTGCTCATTAAAACAGACTTATTTGTAGTGCTAAGTCCCTTGAATATTTGGTAGGTTCTTACATTTGCTTTGTTACACATCTGTCGGTAGTAACCAGAAAAATTAAGCTTATCATCATACGAATAGCCGAAGTCTACTATTTTATTGACGCGTTCTATTGTAAACCTATCTAAGTAGTAGGTAGGGACAGTAGTTGATTTTCCGACTCTCATGAACTTCGTTTTTTCCGGTGATAGCGGCAGCTGCCATCTCAATGACCATTCATGCATTAGGTTAATAGTGACGGCCTTAATTGGAACACTCCTTGACTTTGCGACAAAAGGATATACAAACGAGCGGCAGATAACGTCTGGAGTTCATTCGATAAAATCTCGTTGGAGGCTGTGACGCTTCGAGGCGCATTGGCTGTTTTGCATGCTCATTGTCGCAAATAATTTGCTTAGCCATGAGCTCCATAGGATTTGAGACCTTCTGCAAATCCCGGGCTAACATACTGCGTAATAGTCCTTTTATTCTATAATTGTTGTTGTGCTCCTGCAATAAAGCCTGGCTCCTTCGAAAAGTATAGTATTATAGATAGAGAAATAACTATAGCACTACAGTGAATTACTTCGAATTACCTTGAAGTACAAAACCGGTGGCGTTAAGCATTTCAAAAAGCATTCGGCATGTACTAAAGCGCTGTATCCATGGTCGCCGATTTCTCTCCATTTTTTTTTGTAGTACGGTTACGAGGTAAGGTGCGTGGTGCCGCAATCAAAAGACAGCCGGCTGTCGCGTGCACTCTGACTCAAAGTTCTTGGTCCGGATTCCCCGCCCAGGCCAACCAAGCCTTCCATATCTTCAGGGTCGGTGGATTGACACCAGACTTGTCAGGGAGGAATGAAGACTTGTCCGTCGGCTGGCCACCACACGCCATTGTATAGGACTATAACGCATTGAAATTGCAGCCACGACATCACGCAAAAGTGTTAGGTTGGCAGCTACATTCGTGAACTCTCGTGCACCTTCGACAAAAGTGTTCATTAAGAAGTAACGAATAAAAATTTTCAATCAAAGTAGGGTCCCTTGGAACGCGGGACTGCTTCCCATTTATAAGCCAGCTGGTCCATATCACAGCTGCAGAATTCTCTGTGCACAGCCTGGGCTGTAAGATTGATGAGTTATACGCACCCAGCCACGGTCTTCCATTTTTGAAGCGTCCGATTCGCGACGTCTGATCTGGCCTTATCTTTATGAAAGATAATTTCGCTCCTGAAAAGCTGTCTAAATGAATTCTAGCAGAGTTCAGCCTGCGTACGGCTATGCTGAGAAGAGTAGATTCTGTCATCAATGCTGCCCCTGCTCTTGATGATCTCGCAGAAGTTAACACCTTCTTGACACCACCAAACGGAGAACACGTCGCGAATCGGTACGCTTCAAGAAATCGAGGACCTTGGCTGGGAGCGGCTCCATCCTACAGCCCAGACTCTGCGCCGGGCGATTAGCACCTTTTTAGTTGGGTGCAGCTCTTCTTCATTGGAAGGCGATTTATTAATGCGAATCAGGTCCAAATGCACCTGCATGGATTCTTGGCCTTAAAACCACAAGAATTCTACATTCTACAGATGGGCCAACTGCTTGATAAACGGGTGGCACTTCAACGTTCCGAAGGATCTTATTTTGATTAAGGATTGTCATTTGTTATTTGTTATTGCTGCTGACAGGTACTGCTTTGGTTATTATTCTCCAGTTCCTGATAGTTTTTGAATTTTATATCTTCTTCGTTGTGTTCTCTCTTCTTACCGATTATTTTTGCATTTAATCTTTATCATCTGAAGGCTTAACTTAAGAACTAACACTCTTCTACGACCAGTGACTATGTTAGTTTTCTGAGATGAGCTCTCCTTCGCTTAGAGAGCCACCGTAATTGTAAATAAATATTGTTATTGAAGATTTTTCAGAGTCCACGAACTTAGTTGCCAACTCAATACATTGCATATTACTTACGAAAAGGGATTGAATACGCCGTCCTTTATACTTTTATTTTATAATATATTTCTTTATAGTATAGTGCCTAGTCGACTTACAAGTCTAGCCCTTCGGACACAGTAGCGAATGTGGGCAGCACTTTGAGATGAGTATGTACTGGCCAATCAGGCCGCTTCGACTAAACTGGCAGCCAGAAAGAACGGGTTCGGTGCGTGCCGTGATTGACTGGCGCATGTGTTCGGTCGTTGCCTGTTTGGTTATGATTGGTTGGAGTTTTTCACCTTCTAATGCGCATCGAGCGCGCATTCTAGGCGCGTGGAGCACAGTCGGAGGAGGCGCTGGTTGTCGCGTGCACCCGATACCAGGTTCCTGGTTCGGATTTCCCGCCCAGGCCAACCAAGCCTTCTATCCCTCCGAGGTCGGCGAATTGGTCAGTGCTTTATCCTTCCCAGACTTAGAGTTTCCCACCTTCTAATGCGCATCGAGCGCGCATTCTAGGCGCGTGGAGCACAGTCGGAGGAGGCGCATTCATCCCTCCGAGGTCGGCGAATTGGTCAGCGCTTTATCCTTCCCAGACTTAGAGTTTCCCACCTTCTAATGCGCATCGAGCGCGCATTCTAGGCGCGTGGAGCACAGTCGGAGGAGGCGCTTCCCTCCCTCCGAGGTCGGCGAATTGGTACCAGATTTGTCTGGGAAGGATAAAGCACTGACTTGTATATCGGCTGGCCACCGCAAGTCATTGTATGGCCAAATACGCATTCAAGTCGCCTCCACGACATCCCGTAAAAGTAGAATGCGCGGCTCATCCCAAAGAGGATTGAATAACGCCGTCCTTTATCTTTTATCCGCATCGAATCAACATTTTAAAAATTTACTGGGCCTATTTCACTGTATCGTCTAGGTCTTCTAGACGATACAGTGAAATAGGCCCAGTAAATTTTTAAAACTCTTCTAGGCTGCAGTATCAAAAACGTCGCTAGCGAATATGGGAATGGTAAATGAGGTGGGACCTGTCACAAAATTTCCGTTCCTTTCGGCTGCTCAGTTTTTAAGCGTTTGTAGCTTTCTTAAATATAAATATTCAATTACCGAAGTTTGATAGGTGGGGGCGATCAAGGCCACTTAATTTCCGCGGAGAGAAGAAAGAAGTGTGTACACCAAGGGTAATAATGTCATTTGAGCGGTAGATTCCTTGTGATCAAAAAGCACCAAGTGTTGGGTCCTAGTTATGCCGATAGCTACCTCGATTGGACGTCATATTCAGGCAATGAAAATGCGCATAAACAACGCTGTGCATCCACAAGTAATTTGCAGCGTTTGATCGGAAGTCGTCGCATTAGAAGAGGATGCATATCCATGGCGTGAATCGCCGCCGTTGTTCGCCAGAAAACAACACAACGTTCGCTCACAGACACACACACAATTGCAGCGCATTCGGCCAGCCCATTTCGGAGCAGACCTCTTCTAGTCATGTGCAGCAGGTATCACCGCCTGTTGCCTATTCTCACGCCTACTCGGACTCCGAACGAAGCCGCCGTTTTTCGAGTGCGATTCTGCCCATACGCGCAGAAAAGGAACTCGATGACCTTTCCGCTCGCTATTCAGTTACTCGTCGACTTATGCGTGACGACGACGATGCTTGACACCCCCGCTTCCTTCTTCTGGTGATGTCCTCCGGCAAGCGCGATGTAGTGCTCGGTTTCAGCCGATGGTGTTCGACCCGGGCTGATCATAGCTTCTACTTCAAGAATTTTCAGTCTTTCACCATCTTATCATTTTATCAAAGTCAGGTTTTATTGCTGCGTGTGGCGCAGTCGGAGGAGGTGCCGGCTGTCGCGTGCACCCGATACCAAGCTCCTGGTTCGGATTTCGCCCTTAGGCCAACCAAGCCTTTCATCCCTCCGGGGTCAGTGAATTGATACCAGACTTATCTGAGAAGAATACAGCGCAGACGTGTTCATCGGCTGGACACCGCAAGTCATTGTATGGCGAAATACGCATTCAAATCGCCTCCACGACATCCCCTAGATGAAGAGTGCGTGGGGCATCCCAAAAGGGATTGAGCAACGCCGTTTTTATTCTTTATCCTTATCCATCATTTTATCGGTAATGCGGGTGGTTGCTCAGTCGGGGAGGACGGCGGCTGTCGTGTGGAGTCCAAGTCTTGGTTCTCTGTTTCCCAGATCATTCTAGCCTTCCATCCTTCCGGGGTCGGTGTACTGCTACCACACGCGCCTGGATAGGACATAATGATGGAAGAATAACGGACGACGTTACTCAATCCTTTTTGGGATGCGCCATGCATTCTAGTTCTACTGGATGTCGTGAAGGCAACTTGAACACGGGAGTAGTGGGCGCAGTAGGAGCAGGCACCGGCTGTCGCGTGCACCCGATACCTGGTTCTTGGTTGCGATTTCCCGCCGAGGCCAAATTAGTCCTCCTTCCTTCCGTGGGTTGTAGAATTGGCTCCAACCTCTTTGTAAGATGCGCCACGAATTTGACTTTTCGTGGACGTCGTGGAGGCAATTCAAACGCGTATTTGGTCTACACAATGACTTATGGCGGCCGGTGGCGATGTCCGTTCCTCCTCGTGGTGCCACTGGAAACTGCTCGTTTGGTGAGCTAAGCTAAGCACGGACACTCGAATGCAGGCGACAGGCCCTTGTGACAGGCCGGCCTACGAAGACCCATGTCACATCACATGGTGTATGACAGTTCAAGTATTTCGAGATAGTGCTACGGCGTCCGCGGGAGCCGACGCGCACTCGCAAAGCCCGGCGAGTGTGAGAAGTATGCGAGGGTCCCTGATGCGAGGACGGCATCGGGGGGCAACTGAGCTAGTCCGAAAGTCCCGTAACGTAAGCAGGACCCGCGTGGCAACGCTGAATGTGGGTACGTTGACGGGCCGCTCGTGCGAGTTGGTTGAAGCACTGGAGCGTAGAAGAGTTGATTTCTGTGCGGTGCAGGAGACGAGGTGGTCCTGCCGCAAGTCAAGGGACATAGGACGTGGCTTCAAGGCCGTTCTATGTGGAAGTCCCAGGACCACCAGTGGTGTCGGTGTAATCGTCTCCGAACGATTTCGTGACTCGATTGTAAGCGTCGAACGCTTTGACGATCGGTTAATGAAGATCGTTGTCGCCGCTAAGGAGCGACTCTATCACTTCTTCTCTGCGTATGCTCCGCAGACCGGCTGCTCAGAGCAAGCCAAAGATGAGTTTTGGAGCCTACTTGATGAGAAGACAGCAGAGATACCGTCGAAAGATGTCATCATAGTCGCTGGTGACCTTAATGGGCACGTAGGTGCTACGAAGGACGGTTACAGCTGTCATGGTGGTTTCGGGTACGGGTCACGTAACGCCGATGGTGAGCGTATTCTTGATTATGCGGAATCGCATAACCTCACCATAGTGAACACCGTCTTCCGAAAACGCGACTCCCACCTTATCTCATATTATAGTGGGAGCTCCAAGTCTCAGATAGACTTTGTGCTTGTTAAGAATCGTGACCGGAGTCTTGTCACAGACGCGAAGGTCGTGCCGTATGAGACGGTCGCCCCACAGCATCGACCGCTGATCTGTACTTTGAAGATCGCCCCTCCGAGGCTGAAGCAGGTCGAGCGATGCGGTGCACCAAGAATAAAGTGGTGGCGAATGAGAGAGAAGGAAGCAGCTGTGATTTCTCGCGTGCGGTTACCGACAGTCACGACTGTCGGCGAAACTTGGAAGAAGGCGACCGACGCGATTCGTCAAGCTGCACAGTCAGAACTCGGCATTACGAAGCCTGGGCGACGGAAGGTCGACAAGCAGACATGGCTGTGGACAAACGACGTGAAAGCGAAGGTTCGAGAGAAGAAGTCGCTCTATCACGTGTTTCTCGGCGAAAAGACAGCCGATAACTGGCGGAAGTACCAAGAAGCGAGGAAAGCTGCAAAGAAGGCCGTGGCTGTTGCAAAAGCCACTCATTATGCAGATGTCAACGAGAAACTCGAGTCTCGCTATGGTGAGCGGTATCTGTACCGGCTTGCTAAGAATCGCCATCGGCAGACCGAGGACATTGAAAAGTTTTTCGGCATCAATGATGAGAACGGCCATCTTCTTACGGACCGCAAGAAGTCATTGAAGCGATGGCGCGACTGCTTTGAGGAAATCTCTACGGTAGAATTTCCTCATCCAGCCATCCCTTCAACGGCTCCAACCCACGGCCCCGTTCAAATGATCACCGTGGAGGAGATTGAAGCGGCTTTGAAGAAGATGAGGCCAGGCAAAGCAACCGGGCCCGACGACGTGGCGGCTGACCTGTGGAAGTCAAAGTTTTGGTATCCGGCTGAGTGGTTGGCGAAGTTCTTTAATCAGGTTGTAGCAGAGAAGAAAGTACCTGACTGTTGGAGCCAAAGTACGACGATTCCGATTTGGAAGAAGAAGGGCAGTCCTGCAGACTGCTCCAATTACCGTCCGATTTGCTTGCTCTCACACAGCATGAAGATCTTTGAGCGAATTGGCGACGGACGAATTCGTGACATCGTCCAGCTTTCCAGCAATCAGTGCGGCTTCGTGGCTGGCTGTGGCACTGTTGATGCCATAGACGCCGCCCGCCTCCTGATAGAAAGGCACCGCGAGAAACAGAAGCCAGTGCATATCGCCTTCCTCGACTTGGAGAAGGCCTTTGACCGCGTACCGCGTGAAGTGATATGGTACGCCCTGCGACGACATGGAGTTCCTGAAGAGCTCATAGAGTGGGTGCGAATCCTCTACTCTTGCCCAAAGAGTAGAGTTCAAGCTGCAGCCGGAACCTCGATGGAGTTCCCCATCTCTGTCGGGGTACACCAGGGTTCTGCGCTTTCCCCACTCCTTTTTGTTGTCGTGATGGACGCCATTACACGAGATCTTCAGAAGCCTGTCCCCTGGACACTGCTTTATGCTGATGACGTAATGCTCGCTTGCGAAGATAAAGATGAACTGGAGCGAGAGGTGCAAGCTTGGTGTGATCGCTTGGAGCGATTTGGACTCAGATTGAACGTGAAGAAGACCGAATATCTAACGACAGACGTTACTGAGTCCAGCTCCATCAAGGTTAACGGCATCGAGCTCCCACGCACTTCGGTTTTTAAGCACTTGGGATCAGCAGTAGCATCTGATGGCAATCTGATGACTGAAGTGAACTCACGCGTGAGTGCAGCTTGGTCCAAGTGGCGCTCGTTGACTGGCGTGCTCTGCGATAGGAAGATACCAGAGCGCTTGAAGTCAAAAATATATAGAACAGTTGTCCGGCCGGTAGCGATGTATGGTGCTGAATGTTGGCCTGCGACCAAGGAGGTTGAAACGCGCCTCAGCATCATGGAGACGAAGATGCTGCGCTGGACGGCTGGAGTCACGCGCATGGACCGCATCAGAAATGATGCTATTCGGCAGAAGTTCGGTGTCGCGCCGATAGCGGACAAGATGCGCGAAGCTCGCTTACGATGGTACGGCCACGTTCTGCGTGGAAAGGAAGATAGCGTCCGCAATATAGGCCTTAAGTTCGAGGTGGTAGGAAAGCGGCCTAGAGGGCGTCCGAAGCAGCGCTGGTCTGACACGTTACATATGGACTTGAAGGTTGCTGGTGTCCACCCTGATCTAGCGCTGGATCGGGAGAGGTGGCGTTATGACACCAGAATAGCGGACCCCGCGACTAAGCGGGACAGACGCTGAAGAAGAAGAAGAAGAATGACTTATGGCGGCCAACCGATGAACCTATTAGTGCGTTATCCTTTCCAGACAAGTCTATGACTATTTCACAGAGCTTGGATTACTGGAAGGCTTCGCTGGCATGGGCAGAATCTGAACCAAGAACCTTGAATGGGAGAGCCCGTGACGGCTGAAGCCTTCCCCACCTTCGCTCACAAAATGTGCCTTCGAAAAGAAACCGATTAGCGCCGTAAATTAGCCTTTGAACCTTGTTTTTATTTATTGAAAGAAGCCTCAAACGGCTTTCTTGTTTCCCGCTAACTATGCATGGCCGGGCGTGTAGCGCAGTCGGAGGAGGTGCCGGCTATCGCGTGCACCCGATCGGGTTGGTGGATCGGATCTTCCGCCCGGGCCAACCAAGCCTTCCATCCGCCAGGGTCGGTGAATTGGTACCAGACTTGTCTGGGAAGGGTAAAGCACTGACTTGTTCATCGGCTGGCCGGTGTAAGTCATTTTATGGCCACAACGCATTCAAGGCGCCTCCACGGGATCCGATAAAAGTAGAATGCGTGGCGCATCCCAAAAGGATTGAATACCGCCGTCCTTTATGCATGGTCCACCTGCATTCTGGCCCACCCAACTCCAAGAGGTCGCAACTCACTCAGAATTCCATTTTACAATTTTAATACCCATATTCGTAGTCAGCAATCCGAGCTCTTTCTAACGACCCTGGTCTCCAATTAAAGTTCTGTGGGAGGTAGAAACCTTTCCCTAGTAAGAAGCAACGGGACCATCGTTCTTAAATCGCTACACTGGCTCTTATCACTTTCCTGTTCTTTTTGTTCTCAAGCCAGAGTTCCAGCTCCTTATAGGCTCTCGATGGCGCCGATGTTGACAAGGTTTCCAATGGGAAATTCGGTTGATTCATCCGTATAACGAACACGTGGGCCCATCTCGTTCGAGATCTCCTCACACGTGGCTGCTTCGGAATCCACGCCGAAGTATTGCCTTCATCGGGCTTTCAACTCTTTGTCCCAACGATGTGATCGTTGCCTTATTCTATTGGAACTAAGGAAATCAGATTCCTGGCGAACTCGCTCGAGTTCGTCTAAGAGTCCTACATCGTTAGGTGATCTATGGCCTCTTCATACGAGATAACTCAGCTCTTCGCTTCTTACATAGCTGCCCCATTCGCCTCCGCGAAGGTACTCCACGTGAAAAACGACGACCACCGTTCCCCGTTCCTTCAATTTTCTTCTTTGTTTCTCCCATCAATAAATAATCACCTCGTTCTAGCGTTAGCGACCACCGACAGAAATGTGACCATAGTTAATGTGTGAACAGCACTTCGCTGATGAATTATTACGTGGCTAAAAGGGCGATGACCATGTTGATGAGCAGACGGGTGCTCAGCGGTTCCCGAGAACGAGTAACTTTTTCATGCTGAATTTCTACACGAAAAGCTGAACAATTTTCTCTAGAGCTTATCCTAAGCTGGAAGGCCGGACTGACATATTCAACGCGCTTACGAGTGGCGAAGAGCTTCACAGAACATCCAATTTTCCCTCTGAAATGCTGCCATAGTTTAGTTGCTACGGTTGATTCTCTTCTACTCATTATCTGGTAAAAGGTTTCTGTCAGCTGTTATGTTCAGCGCCTGGGATAATCCGATAATCCAAGTCCACGTCCAACCACGGACGAAGAGACTTCTACTGCGTTAGTTTTTCTTACTTTACCGTTTTTTAAGGTAACGAAGTCGTTATCAAGGAAAGCGTTCCTCCAGCTGTAATTAGGGTGACCGAGAAATTCTAGTGGTTTTTTGCAACCTCATTCCGTTCGTTCATTACTGAATCAATATTCAACCTGCTTCGCAGTATTATATACCGCCAATTACTGATTTCCTCGCTCTATATATTTGTGTTCCTTCGAGGACTTATTTCAGTATGTCGAAAGAGCAATTCGGAACGACATTTTAATTTCATTTCAAACTGGCCCAATGCACCATCGAAACAGCTTGACAAAAGAACCATGTGTGTTGGCCGAATAGTGTTGGAGAAAGGGTCGTGCAACGGTGGTCCGAGAAATTTCGATCTGGAGATTTTAACCTTGAAGGTGCACCCTGATGCAGCAGACCTGCAGCAATCCAGAACGACGACTTGAGGGCTTTCGTGGAAGCTCATCCACCGTAAACAGTCCGCGAGATTGCGAAAGGTTCAGGAATCAGCGAAGCTGCTTCCACAGATGGTTCGAAACGCCTCGGAAAGGTGAGAAAGTCCGAAAAGTGGATGCCCACGATTTGAGTGACTGCCAGAAATTGTCGCGTTTCGAAATCTGTCCCTCTTTGATTCACCGGCATCAAAATGTCCCGTTTTTGGATTGAGTCGTCATGTGTTATAAAAAGTGGTTTCTGTACGATAACCGAAGACGATCAGGAAAGTGGGCTGATGTGGGACGAACCGCTGGTACTTTGCAAAGCCGGACCCACCAGAAAACGACGATGTCGACAGTGTAGTGATGTCGGCCAACCTACTAGTAATGTGGTTTAATACTTCCATTGTATCCTTACAATTAAGATTGAATTAAATTATTTTTTAAATCAGTGAAAAAGAGTATTTTTGCTTCCAAGCTATTCATTTAGAAACGAATATTGTGGACATCAGAAAAGGAAATCAATCGAAATTCTTGATTGGTGTGATGGTCGTCGGCTGCCGTGATTCACTACAACTTTTGTAACCAGCCCGAATCATGATAGCAGAGTTCTACTGTGACAAAATCGACAAGATGTGCTGGAAAATGGTTTGAGCTTCAGCCGGCCCTGGTCAACTGAAGAGGCCCGATTCTTTTGCAGGATAACACCTGTCCATACGTTTCACTTTCAAAAATTGAACGAATTAAGGGTTGAAGTTCTGCCTCATCCGCCATATTCTCCAAACCTTTCACCACCATTTCACCTTTCACCAACCGACTACCACTTTTTCAGATACTTTCAGAACCTTCCCGCTGGTAAAACCTTCACCAATCAGGAGCAAGGGTGTGCGTTTAACGATTAACGATTTACCGATTTACCGGATTTACCGGCATTTTTCGTTAAAACTTTTTAACGAACTTTAACGACGATTATAAAATTTTGCTTCCTCTTCATGTTAATACATTTTGAACGAATTTTTTGGATGAGCTTGCGCAGTATACCGAGGAAACCTTCCACGTACTTTAATGTAGGTAAGCGATATTGTCCTCGAGTTTCGAGAACTTTGACATTTTCCTTGCTCATTGACCAATTTATTTGCGTGCGACCATACCTTTCTCCGCTGTCGTTTCGTACCTTTCGACTTCGTGGTCCGTTTCTTGCGTGTGATTTCTACATATTAGTTCTTCATAATTACCAACCACTTAGTTGTTTTCACAGTTTTTTGTGATTTTTGCTTCATAAGTGAGGTGGAAAAGACATAGAAGACGCGAAGAAAACGCTACGAAACACAAGCTATGCGAAAAAACACGAATAAGAAACGAAACAAGGGAAGAGATGAGCTCGATCCCTCTTCTCCGCAAGTTTTCGGGAAAGTTGGAGGGATTTTTCATGTAGCATCAGCCGGTGATTATAGAACTAAATTAAGGCAATTTTTGCATCGCCTAATTGATAGAGTGTGGCTGCTAGCACTGTTATTGCTTCGCTTTTCTTGGTTTCATCGGAAGTCAACGATTTTGCTTAACCTTTTCGTCTTCTTCAGGGGCTGTCTTGGCGATTTTTTTCACAGTCACTATACACGTAAAACAGTGAGCATATGTACATGAAAGCACTAGAATTAAATAAAAAAGATATGAAGTCGATGAACACCTTTTGTCAGTTATTATATAGGTTAATATAAAAGTGGTATCTTCCGTGCAGTCTATTTTATGAAGATTTTTAGAAGATTCACGAAAAAGGTATATTCTTGAGGGTGCAGGTCTGGCTGTAGCAAGGAATTTCCTTTATGTCTGTAGATTTTTTCGTCTAATATGCGAATTACTATAATACCGTTCATCAATCCAAAATGTGCTCCCCAAAATTAGGAAGAAATTTAGAAGCGCAAAATATATTTGAACCTCAAGCAAATGGGTTGCACAGTATGGTACCAGGCTTTCCAAAAAGAAAACCTGAGTGGTCAATTAGTGAAAAATCGTAAAAGAGTGATAGACGGTGACGAAACCTATTTGGAGGAAATGGGAAGGATAACAACTAGATGGACGAATATAAATATAGGAGGATTAAGGACCTTTTAATTTCTCGCAGCTCCTATGCATTTCCTTGAAATATTAGGTTGTAACGAAATAAATGGCACTGAACCACTGCAAATTTAAACAGTTAACACCTCGGCTTGTAGGCAAGTTTATTAATCGAAATAAAAACCCTCTGATTCTATACATCTCTGCCAACGTGACACAAGCTTTTTTATCCCAGTAGCATAAAAATCAGAAGTTCTGGAATTGACGAAATCTTCGAAGACACTTTCGGCATCCTGTTGGTATTTGAATATTTTCCCTACCAAGAAGTCGCCAAGATGCTTGAAGAAATGGTAGTCTGTTGGGGAGAGGTCGGGAGAAAACGGAGGATGTGGTAGAGTTTCAGTGCTCACCTCATTCAATTTCTGCAACGTCATTCGTGCTACATGGGGGCGAGCATTGTCGTGCAGAAGGAGAACTCGCCTTCGGTTTACCAAGGCCGGCCGGATATCCTTCAACTTTTTCATCATTTCTTCAATTTCAATGCAGTACTTCTCTGCCGTGATGGATTCACCGGGAGGGAGGAAGCTGTGGTGAATAATTCCCAGCGAACACCACTACCATTACTTTCTTTTGGTGCAGTTCCGGCTTCGCAGAAACCATGGGGCTCTCATCGCTGTCCACCCACTGTGCCGATCGTCGCCTGTTGTCGTACATTATCCATTTCTCGTCACAGGTTACGATGCGATCAAGGAATGGGTCCGTTTCGTTCCGTAGAAGCAGTGCGGACGAGATCTCATATCGTCGGTTTCTTTGCTCCTCAGACACTCGTGAGGCACCCACCTTTCCAGCTTTTTGGTCTTTCCAGTTTTCTTCAGATGCCGGGCAGCTGTGTTGTGACTGACGCCAAGAACCTTCGCTATCTCCCTGGTACCTTTGTGTGGATCCTCCTCTACCACATCTCTCAGCTTGTCCTCATCAACATCACTATGCCTCCCACGACCTTCACGTCCTTCCAAGCTCTCATCTCCATTCCGGAACTTCTGATACCAACGATACGCCGTCCGAATTGTGGAACATCCTTGACCGAATGCGGCGTTGATCTTCTCGTCCGCCTCCTTAGCTGTAGTGCCCAGCTTGAATTCATACAAGTAAATGCCTCGGATTACCCTTTTGTCCATCTGCAACAAAGTCAATAAAACTCTAAAGTTTCCTCACTTTTACATAGAAAATTTGGTACTCTCCGGTAGAGCAAAGTTTGCGCTTCTAAATGATATTCCACATGTTACGGTTTGTTCTTGAACAAACGCATAAAGACACGCCAAAAAAATGGCGCGAGCCAGTGCCACTTAATTCGTTACAACCTAATACAAAGGAGAAACGGCTTAAGAATTGAAATTTACGTTTTCTAGGTGGCAAAGTAAAAAATTCTCAATGCAGAAAAATTCGATTCGAATAAAATTCATATATACGGTTTGTGGCTGTTTATTTGATACTCTGCTGTCGTCTGCAGTAAGAATCTTTTAAAAGAGATAACCATTACCTGAAACAGGCCGATCTATCGACCAATAAATATCTTCCAAAGACGGACTGTATCACGGACTGTATTCGCTGCGGTCGCCACTGACTGAAGTCTTCATCAAGCATTCTGTAGTTACCCAAAACAACTACGGTAGTATATAGAGGAATGTTGGGCTGAGAAAGTCTACGTAGAAAGCTCAAATTTTGTAAAAATTGTCATCAAGAAGAAAAAAGCTCAAAAATATTATGCCGTTATACGATGCCCTTTGGATTTACCCAGAAGCTGGACGACTTTCCACCAGCTGAAGGAACTAGGCATACTAGGAATAGTGGGGAATTTCCTATTTTAAAAGTCTTTTTACTGTTTGGTTTCAGAATCTTAATTATTTTTCTCGCTTAGCAATTTTGTTGATGATAGATGGACTGTCCTCCTCGCTGAGTCAATACGCGAAGAAGGTTTACATAGAAACGAGGTCATGTATGTAGCTTATACTTTTCTAGTATCCTTAGGTTTAAAGAAGATGACACTCTACTGATACTTTACTGATATCTTTGTGGTTGCACAACATACACAACGTGATCACCACTTTTTAGACTTCCGAAAATTTTCAAAGGGTGGTATGGTGAAGCAAACCACGCTTCTGACAACTAATTTGATTTTTTAAGGAAGAGCGCGCGTTCGTAGTCGCTGTATTCTTTCTCAAAATTCTAGGAAAACTCAAACTTCTCAGCATCGCAGCCTTTTCCATGAAGATCTGTTTCCGAATTTCACTTCCGAAGCGACTTCTTCGCTTGTTGGGAAATCTAGCGTAGTTCAGCATTAGGTTATATTTCGGACATGATTTTTTCCATGACTGCCGCTCTAGCACGTAATTCGCTCTAAAGATTACGGTAGCCATAGTCAATTGTCCTCCATTCCCATTCTTTATATAGTTCACGAATGCGGCCATGTTTAAAACTTAACACCTGGCCGATGTGCATAAGGGCGATTCTTTTTTCTGTATTAAAAGAGCTTTTAAGCTCAGAACAAAATCATCCAAAGAGTGGCTATTCATTGTTTTCAGCGAGGCACTTCCTGCTTTTGCTCACTATGTACGCCTCATTAGTCTCCCAAGTGTCCTCCATCTCCAGAATGATAGCGAAGCTTATTCAGTAATGAGCCCTCGTATCAGTGAATCCAAGCAATGACGAACTAATCAGCGAAGTAGACCTGTAAACTCAACGATGACTCCATCCGGAGGACACCACTGCTGTGTAAAAACCACTTTCCTTTTACGATGCGCCGCCGCTGGATCCTAACAGGAAGACCCGTCCTATTTTTTTTTCGGCAGACGCCTCTAATTCGGACGAGTATATAGGCTTTATGGATAGCTGTTGGAGCCGCGGAAGTCGGGGAGTAGACGAACACTGCCGGGAGGGACACCCAATATAATCTCATCCTTGTAATGTCGCGTCCAATCGCCGGTTACTTTGGGTGGGCAAGGCGATTTAGCCCAGACGTGGAATTTGAACCGAAACTGATTCTACGTAGTGCTTACACTGACTAGTTCATCGGCTGATCACCACGAGTCATTGTGTAAGCGAACTACACATTCAAATCGCGTCCACGACATCTCGTTAAAAGTAGAATGCGTGCCGCATCCTAAAAAGGACGGCGTAACGCCGTCATTTCTCCTGTATTAGATCGTAGCATATGAAATGACCGATTTTGCTACCCCAATTTCTAGCCGATTTCTCGTAGCTACGAAAGCTCCCGTTTCAAGCATTGTATATAGTTTCTGACAGCGTGGTACCTTCACTTTCTTAACATTTACAGCATTTGGGACATCGATGCCTCTTGACGAGTTTCTGACATCGTTTTTCCAGCACGATTCTATGTGGTATTCGGTGCTCTACCTATGTGAATGGAAAAGTGAGCACAACGCTGCGGCTCGCAACATCAGCGCTGCATTTGGGGAGGATTTCGCTAAAGAACGCACAATTCGCCACTGGTTCGAAAGGTTTCGATCTAGAGATGAACGTGTCGAAGATGAAGACCGAGATAGGCCGCCATCACCTCCTGACGACGAACAACACAAAGCCGTGGTGGAAGCGGATCCGCGTCAAACTGTGAGAGAGCCGGCACAGCATTTCGGCGTTGAAGACAGCACTACATATTAGTCTCCACTTAAAATCGGAAAAGTAAAGAAATTGGATGAATGGATCCCGGTCGAACTGACCGCCGGCAGATGCTGAAGCGCCACTACACATCTGCTTTGTTGAGGCTGCGAAATCTAAGGGAGCCTTTTTTGGAGAGGATCGTGACGTGCGACGAAAAATGGATCGTTCATGACAATCGTCGTCTCTCTTCACAATGCTTGGGCAAGAATGAGAGTCCCAAGGAGATGCCGAAACCAAGTCTCCATCCAAAGAAGACTACGGTGACCGTATGGTGGACAATGGCTGGTATAGTCCATTACATGTTCTTGAAGAGACTATCACAGCGGTGAAGTAATGCGCCGAAATTGAAGTGATGCACCAGAAGTTGGTTGAAAACAGCCAGCTTTTCATATGCAAAGACAAGACCTAATAGTTATGTAGTGCTTGCAAACGCCGCCTGTTCCAGACAATTCAATTCGTGCCAAAGTATTCAGAAACATTTAGAGGATCTGGCACGGACATCCTAAGGCAGAGAGTAGATTGTGACTCCATAAAACGTCCAAAAAACCCACGTAGAGAAGAAGTTGGCTGACTATCAACCATATCACTAGAAAAAGTACAGACACTAATTGTCAGACATCAGCCCATGGAACTGGTTCTGTTCCGGAAATAGGTAATCCCGTACTATGCCTGACTTTGTCGGAAGCTCAGTGACACCTACTCGTTGCCTTGCAATCTGCAAGGTAATCGAGTTTATTGTTCAATCTCAGTAGTGCAACCGCCATCATTACGTAATACAATATAGATGCAGGCTAAGTTCGTGACGTCGATGAAATAATTGCCGTTTTGTCGCCAACCCGTTTTTCTACTCATCTACATATACTCTCGAAGAATGTCATCCTACAAGGAAAGGTTCCCATCTGGCGGGAAAGTTTCCTTACAACCTAGTGGTAGAGGTCACATACTCCTTCGAATTCCCACTTCAGTATCGCTGCAGAAGTAGTGTATGCGTCGCACTCCATACCACAGCGGTGGACTAGCATCGACCAATGTACGTCCCTCTGCATGGACAGCATGAAACTAGGCGTTCAGCCGCAATCGCGGCCAACGTTCGCTACTCCTCGTTGTATTCAGAAGTGTGTTTATACTGAACTGCGCTAGGAAGGCTCTCCAGAATTCGCTGCATTGAAATTCATTATACTAATGGCTAGCATTCCTTACAGCAAGAACAAACTTTCTGTGGGTGTGATAACGTAGTCGGGGTAGGTGTAGGCTGTCGCACGTATTTACTCCGATTAAAAATCTCTGCTCCTCATCAGGGCTGAACAAGCCTTCCTTCTCTTGCGGCTTGGCGAAGTGGTGCTTCACTCGCCTAGGAAATATGAAACTCTTTTTCATAGTGTGGCCACCGCAAGTCATTGTATAGGCCAGGTACGCATTTAGATTCCCCTCATAGAAGTAGAATGCCATGCGTGGCGCATCCCATAAAGGGGGTAAGTACGGCCAAACTTTTTTTGCACCATCAAACATTCTATTGTGGAAGTCAGGAGGCTTAGCGATTGCTGATATTGAGCTCGAATTCTGTTTTTTCCTCAAAGGGTGGAAGCGCGCCAGCATTCCGCACTGCTTTCCGGTGCCACATGCCCTATTTGGCGGCCTGCCGTTCCCGAAATAGCCGATGCTGCAGCTGCGGTGGCGATTCTCGTTAGCTAGGCGTTTACGCAGCTGGACATGGTGGTGAGAGTTTCCAATTCGGGACAACCATCCCGCCATAGGTTTCCATTTCACATGTGGCATTCATTAAATAATTCATTATTTTTCATTAAATAAATACATTACTTAAATTTAATTCTAAAAATACGAAATTTCACTCCACAGCGGTAGTATCTCTTGCGTTGATGATCCGCGTGAGTTAGCTAAACTTATGGAAGATTGCTTTGTTCGTTGTTTCCTTGTTTTGTGAGCGCACTTATAAATAAACAAATAAATTAATTAATTAATAAAATGGAGTGAAAAGTTGAGCGATAGATATGGGTATGGGAGTTGACGTTTTGAAGTTTGTTTTTAATTCTGTTTTATGAGCGCACTTAAAGTGCAGTTAGAGGATAAAGGATAAAGGACGGCGTTACTCAGTCCCTTTTGGAATGCGCCACGCGTTCTACTTCTACGGGATGTCGTGGAGGCGATTTGAATGCTCACTTGGCAATGCAATGACTTGCGGTGGCCAGCCGATGAACAAGTCAGCGCTCTATCCTTCAAGTCTTGCACCAATTAACCGACCCGGAATGGTGGAAGGCTTGGTTGGCCTGGGCGGGAAATCCGAACCAAGAACCTGGTATCGGGTGCACACGATAGCCGTCCTCAGGGTCTCGATATTCAACGCCTCTGTACTGCCTGCGATGTGTTACGCGACAGAAACCTGGTCCGACAACAAGACAATCGCCAGAGCAATACAAACTACGCATCGTGCACTGGAGATATGACTTCTGAAGACAAGCCTTCGTCAGCAATGGCAAGAAGGCCTACGAAGCTCGGAGCTGCGGGAGAAGTCGCAATTAGCAGACCCGCTGCAGTACATGAAGAAGTCCAAATATCGCTGGGCCGGACACCTGCTTCGACGAAAGCACGATAGATGGAGTCTCCGTGTCACAGAATGGCTCCCGAGAGACCATAAAAGACCACTGGGACGACCGCCAACGCGATGGGCAGACTAATTCTCAAGATCTTTCAGAGAGCGGAGTCTGCCTCACTGGATGCAAGCAGCCCAGAGATCGAGCGGTCTGAAAGAGTTGTGGTCCCCGCTGAGAAGATCTCCAGCCGACAAAAGGACCATCAAAGTATCAAAGTAAGTATTAAAAAAGACAATTTTAATTTCAAAAAATGATAACATAAACAATATTTAAACAATTTTACACATAGATTTACAACTAGTTCTATGTCTGTGATAAAACTTTGACATCTCCATTGGCTGGCCGCTGCAAGTCGGTGTATAGGCGAAATCCGCATCGCAACTGCTACTATGATATCTCGTTGAGGGAGAATGCGCCACTCATCCCCATCAGGAAATGAATCATTTATCCTCTATCATTCATAACCTATTCGAGAACCTTAGCGTAGGAATTCGAACAGGTCGTGTTGAACCTTTCTTTCTCCCACGTCAGTCTTAGGTTTTGCCACTGTACATACATAGTGCTCCAGAAGATGACGTAAGGCTCGCTTGCTCAAAAACCCGTTTTCTTCCAGAATGCTGGCTTCTTCCTCAATTGACCACTGAAGCAGAATTCGTTGGATGTCGAACTAAACGAAGCAGGAAAGCCAATTGGGCGGCAAAATCAAAATCGGAAGAGAACACAGGAAAACGGGCTCACGAAAACGTCTACAGCGGTGGAAAGGAACTTCAGTTGAAAAGCAGCCGCTGCGAGGAGGAGAAAACCTCACCGAAATGTGCTTAGCCAGCCGTTTCTTCCAGTACTTGGAGAACATAAGAAAGACGAGGGAAACGTGAACGGAGGATTCTCAGAGGCATGAAATCCCTTAGTGTGGCCAGATCCAGGCTTACTCTCACTAGCAGTGTTCCCTGCGTTGTACAATGCGATCGAACCGCGGATTAAGCATGAATTCTCTTCAAGAACATTATTGGCTTCCTTTTTTCAGTCAAATGGAAGCAACCGCTGAAGCTTCCCACGCTGGACCGCCGTCCAGACGGAGTGTTCGGCTAAGGTGCGACGGGCGGACCTGAGCACTGAAGCCGAAGACGAGCTGCAGCCGCGGCTGCTCGTCTTCGGCTAATGAGGCTTCTATGCGTGGGAATAACCAGCAGCACATCCCCGGCATACTGTAGCACCTCACTTTGTTTGCACTTCTGTTGCGTAGGTACAGCGCTTAATATGGCAACAACAGGGCGCGTGGGGGGCATAGGTCTTCTCCGAGTTCATTTCCGTCTCGCATTGATTTCCGTCTTCGCTCCTGTCTGAAGTTTCACTGTAGACGTCAAATGATGCAGCTATGGGCTTACGACTACCAACGACTTACAGCAATTTAACAGAGAAAATTACAGCCGAAATCCCTGATAGCGCGGCTTATTTGTTTTGCTGCGATATCAAATTTTTATTTACCTATACGTCAACCTTATTTTCAAAATTTCGAAATTATTTTATGCTCCGCTAGATTTTCGCTTGTTTTTGAGTTTGATATTTTTTAAACCTTTGCACTGGGTTTTCTGAATGATCTGCAAAAACAGTTTTCTGTTCTAGTTGCTATGTTCGCAGATTATTCAGAAAACCCAGTGCAAAGGTAAAAAAGTTCTCTATTCTAGTTGCTGGGCGCGTGTAGCGCAGTCGGAGGAGGCGCCGGCTGTCGTGTGCACCCGATACCAGGTTCCTGGTTCGGATTCCCCGCACAGGCCAACCAAGCTTTCTATCCCTCCGGGGTCGTCGAATTGGTACCAGACCTGTCTGGGGAGGGCGAAGCGCTGACTTGTTCATCGGCTGGCCACCGCAGCTCATTGTAGAGAGAAATACGCTTTCAAATCGCCTCCATGAAATATCGTAGAAGAAGAATGTGTGGCGCATCCCAAGTGGTATTGAATAGCGCCGTTCTTTATCCTTTGATCCTTATTCTAGCCGCAGTTCATAGTGTTATCTAATTTGCTCACGACTTTATTGGTGTTGGTTGTTTCAAGCTGAACACTGTTATTTCATCGTCACCATTGTGCTCAATTGTTAGTGTTTGTTTTGTTTTAGGCGTATTTCCAGTGTAGAAATAAATAAATAAATAAATAAATAGATAAATAAATAAAATAGTAGTGCATCAAAGGGATCTACCTTCCTTCTCGTCATTTTGAAGGGCAAACGCCGGTTTTGCCAAAGTCCATCGGTTCTTCGAAATTTCAACGAGCTCCGCCTCGCCGTCGAGCCGTCACTCGAGCCTTCATTATCTTTGAGATAAGCCCATGAGCACGGGAATTCGCGTCGTTCACACGTTTTTACACCCGTACTCTTCCGTTCTTCCCGGAATTTTGGAGAAGGGTGATAGAATGGGGATTGGTACCTTCTCCATTACTCATGAATGGATTTTTTGATTTTTTTTGCCGCTGAGAAAGAAAATTTCCATTTGTACGAAAAATCGGTGGCCTCTGTCAAATGCAAGAGGCACTTTAAAAAGTTCCACGAATCGTTTTCGGCTCGTATTCTTAGAACTTGTGATGGACTTCCTGCACAGGTTTTTTTCCTTCAAATTCTTTATCGATTACGTTCAACTACAAGTCAAAAACTTTCCTACAGCCAGAAAGCGCAGGAAGAAAAAAAAAGCCAAAAAATTAACTGAAAAATTAGTTTTAAAAAGAATAAACGACATTTTTGTGAGTACCTTTTTCAGTGAGTGACCTACTGAAAACTGAGTCTCTTTGAAAAAAAAACACCTATCGCGTTACGCGATTCATGGAAGAACCCTTTTTTCGCAAATCTTTAACAAGGAAGCATTTCCTGTATTTTTGTTTTTGCGCCCAACTGATTTTGAACCACTTTTGGCACTTTAATTGCTCATCGTTTTTACTAATCTTTAAAAAGTCAACGTTTGCTGTTTCTTTTTAGCACAACTGATTTTGTTTCACTTTTGGGGGCTTATCAAATGTTCTATGTTCTGTGTTCCATCGCTCTAGAACGGATTTTTTGAATATTTTTTGCTGCCGAGAAAGAAAATTTTTCAACCACCCTTGCGGAGTCCTTCACCTACATTATTTGGAGCCTATGTCGTCGTCAAAGAGTTGAACCATCGACACCATTCACGATGACAAAGGGAGCAGCCGTGTAGTACGGTAGTGGGCAGCATGAGCCTACGGAAAACGATGAAGAAATTGTATTATACACATCTCATTCAAGTGTAGAGCGGCTGTATAGCAACTAAACGCTGTCAGAAGGTTGTCAAGTGGAGCTAAAACGCCTTGGACTAGTCGATACTCGAATCCTCTCCTTCTGATTCTTGTGTGGATGCTATCCCATTAGTATATTTGATCAAGAAAGGCTGAATCTATCCCACTCGGAGGGGGCCGCCGCTAGGGAAGCGAACAAACACGATCTTCTCCGACTAGGAAATTCAAGAGTTTTAACTTCTCTATCATAGAGACGTGATGAAATGCCTACTCCCTACTAGATAGATTTGAAAGGCCTTAGTGATTATAAGTATTGAACCTCGATGGTCAATCTCAATTCGGGGATTCGCCATGCATTCTACGATACCATGAAAGGATTTGGAGGTACCTATTTATCAACCACGAACATGTGGAAGACCTGCTAGAGATAAAAGGATAAAAGGATAAAGGACGGCTTTACTCAATCCTTTTTGGGATGCGCCACGTATTCTACATCTACGGGGTGTGGTGGAGTCAATTTGAATGCGTGTTTGGCCATACATCGACTTGAGGTGGCCAGCTGATCAACAAATCAGCGTTTGATTCTTTCCAGAAAAATTCACCTATCCCGAACAGATGGAAGGTTTGGTTGGCCTGGGCGGGAAACCCGAACCAGGAACCTGGTATCCGGTGCACGCGACAGCCGGCACGTCCTCCACCTGCGCTACACGCGCTCACAAACAATCGTAGAAAACTTTTGGACGACTTATTTTGGACTGGTTAAGGAAACTGTCAGCAAAGTAATGAACCCTTGCTAAGCTTGAGGCATGGTGACTCTTCAGGATCATAAGCATGACAGAAAACTGCAGAATCCACGTGAATTATCGCTGAGATTACAAACAGGAAGCCGCGTTTCCTAATGGCTTCGCTCATTTTGGTAATCAGAAGGCGTTATTGCCTTAGAGAACCCTACGATATCCATAGAACAACATGGCGTAACGTGCCGACTGTCATTACACTTCACTTTTTTTAGATATGTCTTTTATTAGTAATATTTTTTATATAGATCGGTATTTCTTCGTTCGTTGCTTTAGATTGGCTTCATTCTAAAATATATATACTATTTTCACGTCGAATTGGACACTTTTCAAACTAACTGGACACTTAAACCAAATTGGACACTCTTCTACGCTTGCCTAAACTTTTAAAATCAAATCGGACTCTCCCAAATTGAAATGAGTTTTTCCTACATTACAATAAAGCTGTTCAAAAATGTTAGAATAATTCTTTATTTAAGCAGAACTTTAGTATAACCTTCTTTGAAGTTCTAATTCACTTTAAAATAAGAGAACATAGTTTGAGATTTTATAAAAATTTTATTTTTTAGGGCAAACGATGAATTGGAAATTATTTGGAAGAGCAGAAAGGCGGCCATTTTATATCAAACAAACAAACAAACATGCAAACAGAAATCGTCAAAACAAAGATTGCGCCATGCGATTTTTTCGCGATTTTCATTCGATTGAGCACAATTTCTGTTTGCTTGAATTTTCACACCTGCAAGCGGTAAAACACAAACAATTAAAAAAACGCATATCCTAACGTTCTTGCCGCATGTAAGCAGTGTAAATCAAATGAACGTTGCGCTGAACTTTTTGAGTGCATTGCGCGATCCAGTTTTTTGATGCTGAACATGATTGCTGCCGTGCTGCTCCTTAACACATAATTTAATTTATTATTTTTTCTCAAAAATAAAAATTCTATAACATTATTTCACTCGCTCGGCAGCTAAAGTTTAAAAATTCAAAAAAGTTAGTCTATGTTTTCCCCGAGCAAAAAGTTATTATAGCCATTTTGGAGAGTCTTTAGTTTAACCTGTAAGAAGCTCGTCTTAATTTGGAAGACGTTCAATTTGATTTCAAAGTTCATAGGTCAGCTTAGAAGTATGTCCAAATTGACGTGAAAAGCGTCCAATTTGATGTGAAAAGTGTCCAGTTCGACGTGGTAATGGTATATTTTATTCTAATACATTACGACGATACTAATGCGAAAAAAAAGAAAATAGAAGCTAAGCGCTAACTGAAAAATATGCTCTCTTTTTAACATGTGATTTATTTCTCGTAATAAACGGATTGTTCCGAACCGAACTGATTTCATGGCCTTTCCATGCCGGCGGGCGAGGCACTGCCCTTTTGTTCCTTGGATTTAGCATATCCGCAATTTTTTTCACTCTTACTGGTCTACTGGGAGAGGGTTATTGCGCTGTATCTTATATTAGGGGGGGGGGGGCAAAAGTAATGAGACACCCCATGCCATGCCCATATATCTCGTGGCTGGAGTCTGGTTTCGTGCTTGTCGTATTTGTATGTTTGTATGCTACTTACTGAAGCCCATCTGAGAAGTTACCACTTCCGCCTTTTCCAGAAGCATGCCAAAACCCCAGCCTGTCTCATGCCGAAACCCCAGTCTGACGATTCGACCTGTGTCGCGCAAATCTCCCCCAATTCCCAACCTCGTCCAGCCTGGATTCAATATTCACGCAAGATGAAAAGTACGTCTTCTACCTTAACCCTGCCAAGCAGCGAGTCTGGGTGAGGCCTGGTGACCTGTTACCGACCTTCGTTCGGCGAGATGTTCACGGCGAGAAGCATCTTTGGAGCTTTTGGGTCTGCGCCTATGGATCGGTCTACCGGAAGCTGTTTACCAAGAGCACTACGATGAACTCCAAGACCATGGTGAACGAAATAGAAGAGATTGGCCGGTGACTCGCTCTTATTCATTCGCAGCGCTTAAAGAAGGTTCTCCTCTTCGACAAGGCCGCACCCCATCGGGAACAAGTAACCACGGACAAGCTTGGCCAGCTGGGCTACGTTCACATGCCTCACCCACCGTATTCGCTGGGCATCTCTTTATGCGACTACCACTACTACTTGAGCCTACAAGACTTCCTAGTCGGAAGGGACACAAGAACCCAAGCAGTCCTTGACAACCATATCGAGCAGTTGATCAACACCAGGCCCAAGCAGTTCTGGAAGGATGGGATCAGGAAGTTGGCTGAGCGATGGCAGCAAGGTCCTTGCCCTTAACGGCAAATACATTCCTCAGCATCGTTGAGTTGTAATTGAGTTATAAAGAAATAAAGATTTTTTTCATTTTGTCTCATTACTTTTGCCCCCCCCCCCCGTAATATCTATGCACTTCTGGAGGATGACGATTCTATTGAATCGTGAGGCCAAACAAGGATCCACCTTTAAACCCTCAATTTGGCACAGTATTGACCAGAAAGTGACCAGAAAAGGATCCTAGTGTTCCGTTTCTGAGGAAAAACTTCTTAACTTGAAGTCAGCCTGGAAGCTCTATAGTGAAATTGCCGCGATATCCCGAAGAAGCAGAATGCGTGGCGCATCCCGCAAAGGGACTGACTAACGCTGGACTACTATGTCGCAGATCGGCCTCATTAGTGGGTGACCTCGCTGAGGAGGCGGAATTTGCAAGTGCAGGCATGCACTAAAGGGCATGTTCCTCTTTTAGACATCCTTCCTGTTCCTGCTACACAGCGCGCTCTTCGCAGTTCCTCCGATTTGCCTCTTCGCCTCCACTGCTCGACTCTACTACGATTTCACGGAACCTTTTCCCTGCACCGTCCACGCTTTTTAACACCATCATGGTATGTCGGCGAGCAGCAAGTCCAGCTCTCACAAGCTCACTGTGTCAACAATGGAGGGCTTACTGTGGCCCTTGCATAGGAAGCATTTGGGCGGCTTCTTTTTGTTCTTGCCATTTGCCTCCGAAAAATTGGAAAGGGTTTATGTGGAGTTGCCAGTAAAGATTCTACTCCCTCTGTAAAGCTTTGCTTTCTTCAATGCTGATGCAGAGATGTTGCGGAATTTTCTGAACCGCGCAGTGCGCTCACCCTCTGAATTCGATTTCTCAAATTCAATCTGTGTGGGTTGCGTGGGTTTCCAGCGGATTTTTCAGAAGCGCTTGGAAAGTGCGCACGTCGGTTTGGAATAAGATTCAGATTATTTAGTTCCAGGCAGAGATGGAAGGAACACAAGTCTCGCAACTTAGCGATGTATTCAGCTGTCTTTTGATAAGCGAGTCGTGAATCTCCATCCTAGTGCAACGCCGCTCGAGTCACGCCACCAACGACAAGAGCCCTTCGAGGCTGTTTCGCGTCCTCAAACTTGGGTAACGAAACCTTTGTATAAAATAAATATATGCCATTTTCACGTCGAATTGGACACTTTCCAAATCAAATTGAACACTCTCTTATGCTAGCCTAAGACTTTTGAAGTAAGAGCGAATTCATTCAAATCAAAATGAGCTTCTTCTACATTGAACTAGAGACTCTCAAAAAAGACTACAATAAATTTTTGTTCAATGAAAATTTTAGTACAACTTTCTTTGATGTTTTAATTTAACTACCTACATATTAAGTAAACGCATTGCTTGAAATTTCATACAATTTCCATTTTTTGAGAAAAATATTAATTTAAAACTAGTTTTAAAGGGCAGAAAGGCGGCTAACATCTGTTTTAACACACACACACAACAAAAACAACTGTAACGAACACACCTATCCTCATTTTCATATTGCTTGAATGTGGCGTGCACACTATCAATCAAACAAAAATTGTTACGAGCTTTTCGTGTGCATGGCGTGATCTGCTTTTTTAATGCGTTTTTACTGTGCTTTAAGGCAAATTTGAACTTATTATGTTTTCTCTGAAGATAAAATTTCTAAAAATGATCAAAAAATTATTCTAACCGTCTTATTGAGTCTGCAGTTTTACCTGCCCAAAGTTAATCCGATTTGGGAGAGTTCGCTTTGATTTCAAAAGTCTTGAAGCTAGCTTAGAAGGGGGTTCAATTTGATTTGAGAAGTGTCCGATCCGACATGAAAATGGTACATGTCATTTTATGTCAGCTCTTGAAATCAAATTGAACATCCTTATATCAAGACGGGCGTCCTTTAGATTAGACTAGAGACTCTTCATAAGGTTAGAACAACTTATTGTTTAAGGAGAATTTAGTGTAACTTTGCCAAATGGGATCAAGAGAGAGGAGACGCTCTCCATAGATCGGAAGTGATGTCGACCATCTCATCATCTCAAGCACCCTTTACTACGTTTGTGTCTCCATGGATGTTCGACGACCCAGCTATGGGTCACAATCAAGTCTCCTATCGCCCGAAATGGATAAAATCGCTCGTCTAACGCGGAAGAGATCGCGAAGTCTCTAACGAGAAACTTTCATTAAGGCGACCAAGCGATTGTCCGCCATTGTTTTCCTCTTCTTTTTCACTTCCTTCGCAAAAATTACTAGAGGTAGTTGATCAACAATTAGGAATCACCAAGGCGGATAATCGCGGTTGGTTGGCCACTTCTCCCGTCCGCAGGCTTCGTTCTCAGGAATTGGCTGTCTACCCCTGCTGGCCTCGAGCTTCGGCCCTCTGCGTCAGTTTTCGAGCCAGCTGATACCGTGGCTTCTTCCTAATCAGGGCGACTGGTTCTTTTAAGGTTTTTAATGTTTTTAGGCAGTAAAGTAAGTCCATATAACAGGTAACCTTTCTGGATATTTTAACTGCAAGTCGAGTTATAATGCACGGCTCGTTCCTGAGCGGCCATTCAACGCCAGTAATTATCTTTTCTGTGCATTCAGGATTAAAAAACAAATAATTGTTTTTAGTTTGTTAGATTACTGGTTGCCTATGGGCTCGTGCAAGTGCAGTGGGAGGAAGTGTTGGCTGTTGCATGCATCCCAACTAGAGGATCTTAGTTCGGATTCCCACCCGGGCCAACCAAGCCTTTCATCATTCCGAGGTCGGTGAAGCGGTACCAAACGCGTCTGGGAAGGATAAAGCACTGACTTATTCCTAGACTGGCCACATCAAGTCATTATTTATGCCAAATACGCGTTCAGAACGCCTTCACGATATGCCGTAGAAGTCGAATGCGTAGTGGATCCCAAAATGGATTGAGTAACGCTGTCGTCTATCCTTTATTCTTTTATATAAGACGATGTAACACATATGTGGCGACGATCACCCTGAAGCTCCAAGCGGTCTACATACTGTTGGTGGATGCGTAAAGGTAAAAGGGACCTCAATCCCTTTTGGGATGCGCCACGCACTCTACTTTTACGATATATTGCAGAAGCAAACTGAATGTATACTTGGCCTGTAGAATGACTTGCGGTGGCCAGCCAACGGCAAAGTCAGTATTTTATCCTTCGCAGAGAAGTCTGATGTCAATTCGCCGACATCGGAGGTGTGGGAGGCTTGGTTGGCCTGGGCGGGTATGTTAACCAAGAACTTTTGGTCAGAATGCACGCGACAGCTAGCATCTCCTTGCATTCCTACGCACTCGGCGTAGAGTGCTACGCCCGAAAGAAAATTGGAAAGAAAGGCAGCGGTCAACTGGATGGGCAACTATAGTTCGCCGATAGGTGAGCCGGGTTTCACCAGCTGTGGATTATCCCCATTGGGCGACAGTTTGGAAGGGGTTAATGCTCACCGAAAGTTACGATCTTAACACGCGCCCTAGAAAATTCGTTGAATTTCAGGAGAAATTCAGTTGATCTGCCGGTCTGTTTTTTCGGCAAACTATAGCTGCGCCTTCAGCTAACCGTGGCGAGTGATGGAGAATGGCTTCTGTTTAAAATCCTGTTGAACTACCTGTGGAAGGTCGGTCGCCAGTAGTAGAAAATCCTGTCACCTATCGGTGAATTCCACACAAGCAGTGGTTACTTTCTTCCTCAGGAGGTTTGTTCGAGGTTATCCACCGTGAACCCCAAAATTACCCTCACCACTCTTGCACTCCATCCTGTCACATATATAGGTGTTCGGACTATCCTTCGCTACAAAAAGACGGATTTTGACCTTCGTCCTGCACCTTAGGAATGCGTCATGCACTCTGATTTCTGGGCTAGCTGGAGAAGGCTTTTGCCTACTGTGTGTTATTATATTAACATTTATTCGTATTACTTTTTATCTATTAATTTCGTTCGGGAGTGTGTGTAGCGCAGTTGGAGGAGATCCCAGCTGTGGCGTACACCCGATAGCAGGTTCTGGTTCGGATTTCGCGCCCAGGCTAACCAGCCTTCCCTCCTTTCGGAGGTCGGTGAAACGGTCCCTACTTGCAAGGGAACGATAAAGCGCTGACTTGTCCATCGGCTGACTTTCGCAAGTCACTGTATGGCCAGGTACGCATTCAAATCGCCTCCACGACGTCCGGTAGAAGTAGAATGCGTGGCGCATCCCAAAAGGGATTGAATGACGCCGCCCTTTATCCCTGAATGTCGTTATTTCTTCTGTGCCAGCAGGTTGATAGATGGAAGTCTTTATTCGCATTTGGCAAATCCGTTGGCACAGGGGAAATAACAAAAATGAGCATCGATGCAAGATGAGAGAGGCGGAGGTTTTTTTGTTCTTGGTCGCGTTAAGCGCAGTAGGAGGGGGTGGCGGTCGTCGCATACACCCGAGTGCAGGTTGCTGGTTCGGATCTTCCATCCCTCTTTACTTGCTATCTGCTGCACTAAAGCGCATGCTAGCGCAGACGGAGGAGGCGCGGCTGGCGCGTGTACCGAGAAATAGGAGGTTCCTTGCTCGGATTTCGCCAATAAGGATAAGGATAAAAAGGCGCTACTCAATCCATTTAGGGATGCGCCATCATTCCACTTCTACGAGATGTCGTGGAGACGAATGGAATGCGTATTTGGCCATACAGTGACTTGCGGTGGCCAGCCAATGAACAAGTCAGCGCTTTATCCTTCCTAGTCGAATCCGGTACCAATTCACCGACCCCGAAGGGATGGGTAGTTTGATTGGCCTCGGCGGAAAATCGGAACGAGGAACTTGGTACCGGGTACAAGCGACAGCCGACACCTCCTCCGATTGCGCCACACGCGCCCGGTCTCGTTAATAGTGACCAAGAATTCCATTCCTCAGAGACCGATGAAGTGATACCAAGCTTTTACTGGAAGACTATTGTCCTTGTCCAATGTCAACCGCTACTCACCGCATAGGCCAAGTACGGATACAAACGACATTCCGTAGAAGTAGAATGCGTTGTGCTTCCCTCGAGTGGATGGATTGATGCTGTTCATTATCGTTTATTTATCTTTATTGAACCTGATGCACTGGGTGGCAAAAGCTGCACTGATAAGACCAGAAGCGAACCGTGTCGCTCTGACGAGGTTCGTAGGTCTCGGGCGCGAAGTCGCTGAAGGGTGCTCCGACTTTGCATAATCCTCCTAGGCCCTCGTCATCTTGGCATGGGACTTTTCCTGGCACCGCCGCCTTCGCGTTCCACGGACATAGTCTTCAACTCATTCACTCGTTCTCGATTGAATCTGCCGGCCACAAGTGCACGAGGAATTTCCCAGAAAAGCAGCCATTACGAATGCCAAACAGGGTGCAGGGCCTAATGCAGTGCAACGACGAGGATAATTGCATAATAGTGCGTTTGGTTAGCCTTTTATAGATGAGCGTGGCTAACTCTCAGCTGATGAAGGATCTAAAATTCGGATTTATCCTAATAGGGGGGGGGGGGGCACTAGGGGTCCGCGTCTCTAATTCTTTCTTTGAGTTTCTACGAGACGTTCAGGGGCTGTTCCATGGTGGGACGGCTTTATTTTAATTCAGGGAATGTGGTTGTATGACATGGGATGCTGTGCACAGTTGACATATCAAGGCTGTCCCCTCCCGACTGACAAGGGAAGCCCATGAAGTTCCTCTAAAGACTCTCAACGAGACCTATATGGTCTTCTAGGGCATCGGACGAGGATCACAGTATTGCGCTTCGTCTTTGCTAAGAGCCACTGGGTGGTTCGAAAATGGCAAAAAATGGTGCCGCGTCAGGGAGGGCTGATAAGGCAAAAGTGACACCTGGAATGACCCTGTCGTGCTGAGAACTTAACCTACAAAACGTTTGGAGCTCAAATTAAAGTTTGATTATAGTAATATATGGTGGGATATATGATAATATGCGACGTTTCCTAGACGAAGCTGCAGTGTGCATTCAAGTGATTCATTAGCAATGGTGGCGGTAGCGACTGGATGGCCGAGTGGATGCGATGCGTACTTGCGGGAAAGAGGTCTATGGTTCGATTCCGGAGAAGGTTACGGGATTTGCTCTGTGTTCTGTTCCCGTTTTTAAACTGAAGAGTACATTTTGGCTGCGGTAGGGTACCGTATTTTCCAGAGTCTAGCAGAACCTTCCTCAGCGAGACAAGCACGCGGTATCGTTCCACTCAACAAATCCAGCTTCTTTTACATCTGACAACAGGTGGAAAGCGGGGTTAGGGCGTAAAGAAGGTACCCTACAGAAGCCAAAATGTAATACCCATTTGCCAAGACGCTAACAGTCCACCTAAACGTCAAGGCTGCTGAACGTGTAATCGATTTGAATGCTTAGTTGGCCTGCAAAATGGATTGCAGTAGCCAGTCGACGGATAGTCGACGCACACCCTTGATCCCCACTTCAGACGACCGGCTCTTAACAAAAATCGATAAAACTAATCGATAATGGACGCCCGATCGATTGTTCTGACTTGAGCATGAACCGAATGTAGATTTTCCTCGGACGACTAGTCGACAGACGAGAACAGTGATTTATCTTTCGCAGACAAGCCAGGTACCAATTCATCGACCATGAAAGCATCGAAAGCTTGGTTGACCTGGACAGGACTGGAACCAAGAACCTTGAATTGGCTGCACGCCACGGCCGGCTCCCCTTTCGTTTGCGCCATCACGCTTCCATGGTCTGAGTGACAGTTTATAAATAAATAAATAGGTAGATAAATAAGTAATTCAACAAAATTTATGTACCTTTTGTGGTGTTCAAATGGGAACAGAATCTTGCTTATCGCTGGTTTATGTGCCTTCACACGCAGACGGAGCCTTCGTTCAATTCATTTTCTTTAGGTCTCAAGTAGCTGGTGTTGAGGTTGTAATCTGTTATAACGATGTTTTGTTGCGATCAAAACTCCAGCACAGGGCGGGACTCGAACCCGCACCCGGCGTATGCCAGCCGGGTTTTCTTTCAGCTTAACAATGGGCGATTGCCAGCGAACTGAAACCCCGGCGGCGGATCACCCAAGTTTACGATGTATTCAGCGAACAACGCGTCAGGATAAGAATGGGGATCAAGTGCAGAGCTTAGGGATTCAGAATACGTGCCGAAGACGTCGTCCAACGTCCGTCGGGATTTAGAAGACGTGCCGAAGACGTCGTTCAACGTGCGTCGGGATTCAGAAGACGTGCCGAAGACGTCGTCCAACGTGCGTCGGGATTCAGAAGACGTGCCGAAGACGTCGTCCAACGTGCGTCGGGATTCAGAAGACGTGCCGAAGACGTCGTCCAACGTGCGTCGGGATTCAGAAGACGTGCCGAAGACGTCGTCCAACGTGCATGGCGAGCCGTAGACGTGCCGAACACGTCGGCAACCGTGCATGGCGAGCCGTAGACGTGCCGAACACGCCGGCAACCGTGCATGGCGAGCCGTAGACGTGCTGAACACGTCGGCAACCGTGCCTGGCGAGCCGTAGACGTGCCGAACACGTCGGCAACCGTGCATGGCGAGCCGTAGACGTGCTGAACACGTCGGCAACCGTGCCTGGCGAGCCGTAGACGTGCCGAACACGTCGGCAACCGTGCCTGGCGAGCCGTAGACGTGCTGAACACGTCGGCAACCGTACATGGCGAGCCGTAGACGTGCCGAACACGTCGGCGGTACAAACTTCAGGCCTGGGGGTAATCGAGGTCGCTGAACACGAATCTGAAGTCGAATCAATCGATATCGATCGATATTATCGATTTTTTGAGGATGACGTTCAAGCGGCACGAAACTTCGGCTCTGGGGGTAATCGAGGTCGCTGAACACGAATCTGAAGTCGACCAATCGATATCGATCGATATTATCGATTTTTTGAGGATGACGTTCAAGCGGCACGAAACTTCGGTCCTGGGGGTAATCGAGGTCGCTGAACACGAATCTGAAGTCGACCAATCGATATCGATCGATATTATCGATTTTTTGAGGATGACGTTCAAGCGGCACGAAACTTCGGCCCTGGGGGTAATCGAGGTCGCTGAACACGAATCTGAAGTCGACCAATCGATATCGATCGATATTATCGATTTTTTGAGGATGGCATTCAAGTGGCGCGAAACTTCGGCCTTGGTGGTAATCGAGGTCGCTGAACACTATCTGAAGTCGTCCAATCGATATCGATCGATATTATCGATTTTTTGAGGATGGCGTTCAAGTGGCGCGAAACTTCGGCCTTGGGGGTAATCGAGGTCGCTGAACACGAATCTGAAGTCGACCAATCGATATCGATCGATATTATCGATTTTTTGAGGATCACGTTGAGGAGATCAGCCGATCCATCTCGATTAACATAATGGTCAGAAGGCCTAAGGAATGATAGGAAACCCGTAGTGGCCATGGCGTCCTATTCTCGGGGTTTGGGGGCGAAGCCCCCAACCAGTCGTAGGCGGCCGCTAGGCCACCGAACGACTGGTTACCAATAAAATAGAGCTCATGACGTATTTGAAGAGTACGTGGCACTATACACTTGGACGGAAAGTAGAAAAATGTTTTCCTTTTGCCGTTAGGTAAAACTTCAAAAACAGATATGTCACTAAGAATTAGAAAAAATTGTACTTTTTCATATTTATATTTAGTTATTATTTTTATTATTACATTTACGTTTTTATAAGAAATTTATTTACAGTTTAGAGTGCACATTTTTTAGACATTTTACATGGGGGACTAAACAATTTTTAATGGAAGTCGAAGTAAATTTTTTAAACCGAAAATTTATTCTGACCTTCTTGAAGAATGGCCAGTCAGTATCCAAAGGGTACAGTTTAACGTGAAAAATGTATAATTTCAAACGTGTAAAGATTCGTAAAATTCTCCCCCGCCAATCTATGCATCCAACTCTTCCTCTCCCCCTGCCTTGCGTCTTATTTTTCTGCCAACGGCGACATCGACATTCAAACAACGAGGGCGGGCTCTAGATTTAGCCGTCGTCCTGAGGCTCTTTACTGAGAGCTACTTTTGGAATTGACGCTGTTCTCACCAGAAGAAACCCGTCTTCTCGTATAGCGTGATTCCTAGACAACGCTGTTATATTCTTGATTACTCTTGTGCCTTCTTTCGTACCGGATGGATTCTAACCACGTTTGAAACTCATATCTGTTTCACGGTGACTGCTTGTTATCAAATTTGATTTCACATGGCCTTCTACGTTTTGAGAAGTGTTTTGACTTAAATTATTTTTGAAGAACTTAATCCTAGTCGGGAGGGCAACCGTAATGTGTCAATTACGCCACACCACTATATCCACAGAATTTAATTGAAAGCCCTTCCATTATAGGACAGCTGCTAAAACTGTTGATTTAATTCAAGGAAGGGAATGGAGACGCATATCACTGTAGCTCCCCCCATCCGATTGGGATAGGTCCTTTAAGTTCATTGGTGCGCTTTTACAACAGTCGGAAAATGCGCTGAATCCCGGCAGAACGGTTTGGTCCGATGTAGGTTCGGGTCTCGATGAAGTCGACCAAGCATTCCACTCTTTCCGATCATGAGTCTGTAAATTACTACCAAACAAGGGATAAAACACGTGCTCAATAATCTCCATGGCCTCTCATCTTGAAACATCGGCATCCATGTTCATTTTGCAGTTTATTCTTGAGGTTTCTAGGTAGAAATAACTATAAGTGGGTACTTTTACCCGCCAACCTGGTTGGAGCTGCAACGATCGAACGAAACTGGCGTGTTCATGGACTGGCCGTTAAAAAAGTGGAGCATCCCACAAAGAAACCGATTAACGCAGAAATTTTCTGTGTATCCTCCATAAATGCTGCTTGTTCTATTCAATCGGGCCTTCTGTTCTTTTCTCTGCTCGATAAATTGGGTCCACGTGTAGTCTATGTAACATGGACGCGGGTACTCTGGAATAATGCATACAACTTGGGCCCCTCTCATGGCTCAATACCTTTTCTTAGCCTTCTCGATAGCCATCACATTCCGGGCACCAAATGAAGTTTCTGGACAAATCCTGATAACAGCGTAGTGTGGCGAATTACTCTGTGCTTAAACCGACTAGAATAAAAATAAAACGTTAGAACACGGCGTTAACGAGTCCTTTTTGAGATGCGCCATGCACTTTACTTCTACGGAATATCGTTAAAGGATAAAGGATGAAGGACGGCGTTACTTAATCCCTTTTGGGATGCGCCACGCATTCTACTTCTACGGGATGTCGTGGAGGCGACTTGAATGCGTATTTGGCCATACAATGACTTGCGGTGGCCAGCCGATGAACAAGTCAGCGCTCTATCTTTCCCAGCCAGGTCTGGTACCAATTCGCCGACCCCGGAGGGATGGAAGGCTTGGTTGGCCTGGGCGGGAAATCCGAACCAGGAACCTGGTATCGGGTGCACGCGACAGCCGGCGCCTCCTCTGACTGCGCTCCACGCGCCCGTGGAATATCGTTAGGACATTTTAAATGCTTATTTGGCCTAAAATGGAAGCGTGTGGCGTAGTCGGAGGCAGTGCCGGCTTTCGCGTGCACCCGATACCAGGTTCCTAGTTCGGATTCTCTTCTTAGGCCAACCGTTCGGTCTTTGAACTAGTACCAGACTTACCTGGGAAGGATAAAGCACTGTCCTGTTCATTAGCTGGCCACCGCAAGTTTGTAGATTCTATGGCCAAATACGCATTCAAATCGCCTTCACAACATCTCGTCAGAATTGAATGCGTAGCGCAGCCCAAAGGGGATTGAGTAGCGCCGTCCTTTAACTTTATCCACTCAAATCGTTCCACATTTGCTGACTTCAGGGCTTAAACTACAATCTACAACCACAACTTACACTGTAGCTACAATTAGTGGCTTTCACATCAACGTATGTGCGACTGCACATTGAGTACGTGATTGTGTTTTATTCAAACAAAGTACTGAAAGTCTTATCGAGGTCAATTTCAACATCACTTGCAAAGCTGTGCTCTGAGTGGCTGGCTGCCTTGGTTCACAATCTTATCAGCACCATGTTATTTACTCGTGTATTTACGTCTTCACCAACCAACAAACTCAAAAATACTTATCTGATTCCCAGATAAGTACGGTACCAAAAATCGTGAATCTCGGAGTAATGGAAAGCTTGGCCAGTCTAGGCAGGATTCGATATATTTATATTGATATTTTAAGTTATTTTATATTTATATTGATATTTTAAGTTCTCTTGGGATTCCAGATGTCTCCTAGTACTCTTGTAGACTTGTTCAGATAACTCAGGTAACTCGCCCAACTGATCCGCGTCGTATTATCTTTTATCCTCTAAACTCGTGGCTTTTCTGTCAGCGTGGACTGCCTATACTCCATTTTCCATTTTCTTGGCATGCTGAGTGAAGTAAACCCAGTCTCCTTCCCAAACGTGTTTTTTCTAGACTGCGTCCCTGCAAGGGTCACGCAACTGACCGGTCTCATCCTGTGCCATAACCAGGTAGAGTCCCTAGGAGCCACTACCGGCGGGGAGGGCTTCACCTATTGCGATTCATGCTTCTTTGACCTAGGCGGCTCTCCTACAGATTTTAAATAGTACGGCAACCGTCTTCTATCCCTTCAGCTTTCTGCCGATCATCTAGCCTTTGGAAGAGCAGTAGACGTTGTCCTGAATACGCCTTGCCTGCACCTGTGCTTAAACCTGGTCACGCCCGAGGAGCCTCTACAAAGGGGAGGGCTTCATCTATTGCTATGCACGGTTCGATTTTCGGTCATCACGGGTTGTTGCCAGTCTGACAGTTTTTTTTCTTTTCTTTTCGACTACCTTTTGCCTGGACTCAGCTTACGCAGCAGGGAAGTTTTTTCAAATCGTGGAGGATATTCTGACCTCGTTCCCGGGAAACTCCGAAAAAAAAAAATCGTAGCTAAAGGTGATCGCATTAGGACACGTGAACCGATTCGGTCCATTTGGCGAGTGATCTCCTTCATCTGTCAACTAGGACTTGTTTTAAGCGTATGACTAACATTATCTCAACATTCCACGATTGTAGTCGTTTATTTTGTTTGGTCGCTTTGTTTGTTCTAACTATTAGGTTGTAACGAATTAAATGGCACTGGCTCGCGCCATTTTTTGGCGCGTCTTTACGCGTTTGATCAAAAACAAACCGTAACATGTGGCATATCATTTAGAAGCGCAACTTTGCTCGACCGGTGAGTACCAAATTTTCTATGTAAAAGTGGGAAAACTTTAGAGTTTTATTGACTTTTTTGCAGATGGACAAAAGGGTAATCCGAGGCATTTACTTGTATGAATTCAAGCTGGGCACTACAGCTAAGGAGGCGGACGAGAAGGTCAACGCCGCATTCGGTCAAGGATGTTCCACAATTCGGACGGCTTATCGTTGGTATCAGAAGTTCCGGAATGGAGATGAGAGCTTGGAAGAGCATGAAGGTCGTGGGAGGCATAGTGATGTTGATGAGGACAAGCTGAGAGATGTGGTAGAGGAGGATCCACACAAAGGTACCAGGGAGGTAGCGAAGGTTCTTGGCGTCAGTCACAACACAGTTGCCGGCATCTGGAAATTGGAAAGACCAAAAAGCTGGAAAGATGGGTGCCTCACGAGCTGTCTGAGGAGCAAAGAAACCGACGATATGAGATCTCGTCCGCACTGCTTCTACGGAACGAAACGGACCCATTCCTTGATCGCATCGTAACCTGTGACGAGAAATGGATAATGTACGACAACAGGCGACGATCGGCAC
Organism: Heligmosomoides polygyrus bakeri; assembly: GCA_947359475.1. Taxonomy (NCBI): domain Eukaryota; kingdom Metazoa; phylum Nematoda; class Chromadorea; order Rhabditida; family Heligmosomidae; genus Heligmosomoides; species Heligmosomoides polygyrus. The sequence goes on from OX375865.1 coordinate 7,463,003, forward strand.
AGTGGGTGGACAGCGATGAGAGCCCCAAGGTTTTTGCGAAGCCGGAATTGCACCAAAAGAAAGTAATGGTGACAGTATGGTGGTGTCCGCTGGGAATTATTCACCACAGCTTCCTCCCTCGCGGCGAATCCATCACGGCAGAGAAGTACTGCATTGAAATTGAAGAAATGATGAAAAAGTTGAAGGATATCCGGCCGGCCTTGGTAAACCGAAGGCGAGTTCTCCTTCTGCACGACAATGCTCGCCCCGTGTAGCACGAATGACGTTGCAGAAATTGAAAGAGCTGAGCATTGAAACTCTACCACATCCTCCGTTTTCTCCCGACCTCTCCCCAACAGACTACCATTTCTTCAGGCATCTTGGCGACTTCTTGGTAGAGAAAATATACAAATACCAACAGGATGCCGAAAGTGCCTTCGAAGATTTCGTCAATTCCAGAACTTCTGATTTTTATGCTACTGGGATAAAAAAGCTTGTGTCACGTTGGCAAAGATGTGTAGAATCAGAAGGTTTTTATTTCGATTAATAAACTTGCCTACAAGCCGAGATATTAACTGTTTAAATTTACAGTGGTTCAGTGCCATTTATTTCGTTACAACCTAATAGTTTAATCGTTACCCTTCGTTTTGTCCCATCGTCTCTCTAGTCTCTTTCTCTAGTTGTTGCCATGGATCACTTAAATTTAGCGTGCCCTCCATGGGCGCATAAATAAATAAATATATATATATTGCATGAATATATTTGAGCGGTACACGAGAATGTTCACCTCCTCCGTTGCACTACCAGGACGCTTTTTTCAGGATTTCCCAAAAAAGACTGCAAAAATGTGAGATCTTTGTAGGAGTACATCCATATGGACCACATACCGCAATTGACGATCGCCTCATGCATGAGCTGCAGGGTGTGTAGGTAGACAAGATGTCGTTGTTTAATCTCCTTGCCAAGAACTACATCTCGAGCACTACCTCTCAGCTATAGGGCAGGGAACATTTATCTAAGAACTACGTAGAGAAAGGAACGCATTAATCTCTGCCTTCACCGAAACAATTGCGCGCAATACGGCTAACATTCCGGATATACACATATGAATAAGGATTGGGAGAGATTCCTACTCTTTTACTTTCACGTTTAATTATTTTGTATAATCTGATGTTTTTGGGCGCGTGTAGCGCAGTCGGAGGAGGTGCGACTGTCGCGTGCACCCGATACCAGGTTCCTGGTTCGGATTTCCCGCCCAGGCCAACCAAGCCTTCCATCCCTCCGGGGTCGGTGAATTGGTACCAGACTTGTCTGGGAAGGATAGAGCGCTGACTTGTTCATCGGCTGGCCACCGCAAGTCATTCTATGGCCAAATACGCATTCATGTCGCCTCCACGACATCCCGTAGAAGTAGAATGCGCTGGCGCATCCCAAAAGGGATTGAGTAACGCCGTCCTTTATCCTTATCCTTTAATCTGATGTTTTTAAATTTTAGTTTGTTTTTATATTTGTTTTATAGATTAGAGATTGCTGACAAGGAGAGGTTCCCAACTCAAGGTGAGCTTTTGCGATGCTATTTTGACAGGATGTAGGGCCCTGTGAGTGGAGTTCAGAACCACAGTTAGTCATTGCTGAACGCCTGAACGTTCTGCGACGCCGTGTCACAGGTCACTTGGATTCCAAAGACGCGTCGCCGACGACCCGCCACGAGCGTTTAAATTCAGAAGACTTTCACAGATTGGTAGCAACTCCTCCTCCCTCTCCATCCGCATCATAGGACTTCTTCCCAAAGAAATCATTCGCAGCTAAAAGTGCCTTTTGGAAATGCCGCAGCAGTCGTCGAGGCGTAAGGATTCCTTCTATTGAACTTTGTAGAGGTTTTTCATGCAACCTTTTTGCCAATAATCTTCAGTGAAGACTTTTCAAGCAACGCATGCCTGTGATTTTTCGCGTGTCTTTTGCCATTTAGAGGCCTCTTGATATGGAAATTCTAATGCTGTTCTCGCTGGCCCTCACATGCGATATTTACACTTCCACTGGCGGACCCCTCTTTTTTGTCCAACGCACTGGAATGCCTGAAAAAATATCCTATAGAAGGGACGCTTTTACACGATTTTCGCGTCGAATTGAGACTCTTGAAATCAAATTGAACATTCTTTTAAGGCGTCCTAATACTTCTGAAATCAAAGTGAATTCATCCAAATCAAAACGAGCATTTTCTACAATAAACTAGAGACTCTTCAATAAAGGTTAGAATCATTTTTCTTCCAAGAAACATTTCAGTACAACTCCTTCGAAGTTTTAATTCACCTACAAAATAAGTGAACACATTGTTTGAAATTTCATAAAATTTTCTTTTTTGAGAAAAAATAATAGGTTAAAACTAAGACTGGCTTCATTTTTTAGAACTAGAAAAAGATTGCGCCACGCCCTTTTTTAAGACGTCGCGATTTTTGTTCAATTGATAGCAGAATTTCTGTTTAAATGGAGTTTGACGCCTGTAAACCAAAAAACAAAACTCTGATGGTTCATGTAAGTGGTGTTTACACTATCATTCAAATGAAGGTTTCGGCGGATTTTTTGAGTGCATGGCGCGATTTAAAACATATTCCAATTCATTTTTAATTAGAATTTCATAAAATTATTACACTATTTAGGACAGGTGAACCAAAAAAAAATTAAAACATTAAATCAGACGAAAAAATGTTCTCATTTTTCCAAAATTTTCAAAAACTTTAAGATTAGATTTAATTTGTGATATTCTTGCTTTTTCGCTAAACTTTAAAACATATTTTAATTTATTATTTTTTCTTTTCATTATTTTTTTTGAAAATTAAAATTTTATAAAATAATTACTCTATTTAGGACAGATGAACCGAAAAATTTTTTAGACCATTGTATCAGATGAAAAAAGATAATTCTCAGTCCCCAAAAATTCTAAAGGAAGTCTCAAAAAGCATTCAATTCTCAAAAAAAATCATTCTCAATTCTCAAAAAGTAAAATTTTCATAGAATTATTACACATCTCGGTGCAGGTGAACTAAAAAAATTTCAGAGAATGCTGTTAGAAGGATGTTTAGTTGCGAGCAAAACTCTTGCGCCAGGCGGGACTCGAACCCGCACTTTCTGCTTTCCGGGCAGCGATGCTACGCCTTACACCACCAGCGCTGTTTGACCGAACAGAACGTCCACGATATCTTCCTAGTAGCGATCGCCTATCAGCACTCATCCGTGATATCAGGTTGAGCCGGCCGCTGATATCAGCATGGAACCGGTTAAACTGATGGACTTCGAAAAAAAAAACAGAATTTCGAAGAATGTTATACCAAATTTTCCTTGAACAAAAAATTATTACAAACATTTTAGTAAGTCTGAAGTTTACCCTGCCTGAGGATCGTTTTGATTTGGAAGAGTATGCTTTGTCATGCAATTTTATTTGAAAAGTGCTCGACGCTTCAATTCGACGTGAAAATGGTATAGGATAATACCACGTAGAAGTAGAATTCATGGCGCACTCTCGCAGTTCTTCCTATTTGTCGAGGAACACTCCATTTGCTGCGACGAATAGCCCTGGGTGGGATCGATCCCGTGCCTGATGTGGAAGCACCTTACTTCCTACATGTGCGGGGGGAGGGCGGGGGAGAAGCAGGACATGTTGTTCCACCTGGGAACACCAAAACATCGCCGTGAATGGACGTAGACCGCGTTGCTTGATAGCCGTCCATTAGAGACGTTGTCTCTCCGATAGCCCTACTAAGCCACTGAACCAGCTGACATTCTGAAGTCGTTACCCGTGAACTATGCAGTTGTTGATTCTAGGTGCTGCTAATCCGTCTGAATAAGTGGACTTGAATGCAAGTTAAATGCCAAGAACTGCCATTCTTCAAGCCCTATGCAGGCATGATGAGGGCGTTCCCGTTCTTGCAAACGCCGTCCGAATAAAGAACGACGGCGATGCTGATGTTCGTGAGAGAGACATCAGTGTGTTCTCAGCTGATTCTGGAGCACATGTTGTGCAGCGCTTTTCTTCCCCAAGTGGATCAGCGTCCTTCTATCACTGAAGATCGACTATGTAACAGATACTTCAAGACAAAGCTCTTGAATTTATACCATTTTCACGTCGAATTTATACCATTTTCAAAAATTTATACCATTTTCACGTCGAACTGGACACTTTCTATACCAAATTGGACACTTTTCAAAACAAGTTGATACTCCTTCATGCCAGCTTTAAGAGTTTTGAAATCAAAGGGAACCCTTCTCAGACGAGTTGATCTACAGACTATAGTTAGAATGGTTTTTGTTCAAGGAAAAGTTTGGCATAACTTTCTTTGAAAATTTTTGGTTTATCTGCCCAATAACTGTAAGAATTTTATAAAATTTTAGTTGTCACAGAATAATTAATAAATTAAAATGTAAAGCTCAGCAAAAAATCAAGCATTTAGCTTGTCAATGATCAGATCGCGCCACGGACTCAAAATTTCGCCGCAACTTCTATTTGATTGCTAGTGTAAATACCACTTACATGAACAATCAAAGTGGGGATATGTGTACTCTCCATAGTTGTTTTTATCATGTCGCTGAGAGGTGCCAAAATCCATGCAAACCGAAATTCAGCTGTCAATCGAATAAAAAACGTGACATCTTGGAAGAGGGAGTGGCGCATTCTCTTTTTTGGTACTAAAAATGGCTGCCTTCCTGCTTTTTAACCCGAACTTTAAATCATTATTTCTCTTCCAAAAATATTAATTTTATAACTTCGAAACAATGTGTTAATATATTGGGTAGATGAATTCAAACTTAAAAATAAATAGAGTTAAACTAAAATTGGAGAGTTGTAGTTTAATGTAGAAGAAGCTTTTTTCGATTTGGAAGAGTTAGTTTTGATTTCAAAAGTCTTGGTCCTGGAAGAATCCAACTTGAGAAGTGTCCAATTTGACGTGAAAATGGTATGACTCTGTCACGGTCACTCAACAGCAGCAGAACACCAGTCCATTGCAATTCCGTGACTATATTTTGATGAGTTTTACTGTTTATGTCGCGAAAATGGGCAGCATTGGTAGGTGGTGGCGCGGCAGCCAATCATAACCAAGCAGCGCACCGGCCGAGCACACGTCAGCCAATCAGAATACTCACCGTACAAGCCCTCTCTGAATGGGGCACGATAATCACATGCCGATGACTGATCGGCTGTCACGCTGCCACCTTCCAGTGCTGCTCGTTATCCCGACATGTACCACTGGCCTTCTGCTGAAGCGTCCTCTCGCTGCAGTTGTTGATGCGGAATCTCAAGTGCTCTTCCGAATACTGAAGAAATATTGACAAAACACGTAAAGAACGATCTGATTCAGAAATGTGTAGGTTTTCCTTGTCTTTTCATCCATACTAAAGCTCCCTAATGTCTTTTTTATGGTCGAATGAAATCTGATAAGATTAACTTTTATGCAGAATGAAAGACAGTTTTCATGAAAGACATTGAACAGAACAACAACAACAACAACAACAACAACAACAAGGATCTGCAGGAGAAAATTTCCTTCGTCATGCCATTTTTTGTTCAGTTTGCTATTTCTGCTCGTCTTTGCCTTTTTCTCAAAGATTCCCTTTTCACTATGTTTTCTTAACATACTGATTTCTGATTTTTTTTTCTGCATTTACCACGTATTTGGGTGAGTGTGGCACAGTCGGAGGAGGTATGACTGTCGCGTGAACCCGATACCAGGTTCCTGGGTCGGATTTCCCGCCCAGGCCAACCAAGCCTTCCACTACTTTGGGTCGACGATTTGGTGCCAGACTGGTCTGGAAAGGAAAAGACGCTGCTTTCTTCATCGCCCAGCACTTACAAGTCATTATTTGGCCAAATATGCATTCAAGTCGCCTCCACAACATGCCCTTGAAGTAGAAAGTGTGGCGCGCCCTTGTAGAAGTAGAATGCGTGGCGCCTGTTCTTGAAACCTGATAATCAAGGTAATCATCACCTCCGATACCCAAACAGCAGCAGTTGTGTCTCGCCGAAATCTGATCGCTTCGTTCGTGTGGTTGTTGTATTGCGTGAGTATTTTCGGTGTTCAGCAAGACCTCTGTTATCAGCTGGTTGCATTCATTTCATTCGTTTAATGTTTTCATCTCTCAGAGTTACATGCATACCGACACTTAGAGTTCGCTAAGAGATGCCATGATCTAGTACATGCTGTTTGGGATAAGCAGGCGCAGAACCGCGCTATTTGTGCCGTTTTGGAGCGAGAAAGGGCCGCTTTTTAGCAACTTGCTTCATTGCTTCAGATTTGACCTTTTTCGGCTAGCTCCTCATATTAAATAAGCTCAGTCGGGGGAGCCGCTGACTGCTATGTGCGCTTGCTATGGCTCCAGACTTGTCATGGAAGGATGAAGTACGGACTTGTTCATCGGTTGGCCACCGCAAGTCATTGCATAGGCCAAATACGCATTCAAATTGCTTCAACGACATCTCGTAGAAGAAGAATGCGTGGCGCATCCTTGAAGGGATGGACTCGCATTTTTTCGACATTTTTCTTCTTCTCGTGATAAGGATGAGGACCGGATTTGATGTAGAATGATGTATTAAGTTGGTGCATAAGTTCTCGGACGTTTGGGGCATGAAATATTATTATCACAACATACGAACAACAATATCAAATCATTTGAAGTAACACCCTTTACATCAATTGTCTTTCGCCAACGTGCTGGTAAGTCATGGATACCTTTTCTCCAAAACGTGGCCGGTTGTGATTCGAAAAATGTGAGCAGTGACTCCTTGACATCGTCTCGGTTCCTAGATTGCTGGCCGTCCAGATAGCGTTGAAGGCTTGAAAACAAATGATAATCAGAAGGAGCGAGATCTGGTGAGTAAGGTGGATGAGGAAGAACGGTCCATCCGTAGTCCGCCAACTCAGCCGCCGTCGCTCTAGCAATATGCGGTCTAGCGCTGTCGTGTTGAAAATACACCTTCACTTGCTCTCCTCGTGTGGTTTGAAGGTGGGCCCTCAACTTCCTCAGTTGGTTGACGTAAACCTCTGCCGTCACTGTTGTCCCTTCGTCCAGCAGCTCCCAGTATTCTACGCCAAGAACGCTCCACCAAATGCATAGCATCACCTTTTTCACGTGAAGGTCGGGTTTCGGAACGTCCTCTGCCTCTCCAGTTGCGTCAACCCACGGTGCACGCCGGTGATAATTAGAGTAGAGTATCCACTTCTCATCCCCGGTGACAAGGTTGTCCAGCCATCCGTGGGTACGTCTGAGGGTAAGGAGAGACAGAGCGACATCGACTCTGCGATCCATGTCATGTTGTGTCAAGTCGTGAGGTACCCAGCGACCCAATTTTTTCACCTTGCCAATCGACTTCAAACCTCGAACGACTGCTGAGTGACTAACACCAAGAGTGCTTGATAGTTCGCGAGTGGTTTGGTATGGGTCCGCTTCCACTCTACTTCGGAGGCCATCCAAATCCATTGTCATCGGGTGCCCTTCTCGTTCATCATCTTCAACGGAGAATTCACCAACTGCAAACTTCGAGAACCACTGGTACACAGTACTTCGAGCAGGAGCACTCTCGCTGTAAACACCCTTCAGGCGACGATACGATTCGTTGGCATTGAGGCCAGATTGATGCAGGAATAACATGACGTGCCGAATATGCGTCTCAGTTGGGATGAATTGCTTAGCCATAATAGCTGACGTTTACAACGCAGAAGTAAATGTTGGGAACAGTTTTGTAGCCCTTTCCCTTCTCTATCGATCGATCATTTACGCGTTGATACATGTGAGAAATTTGGCGGGAAAATGCGCTTTCAATTCAGGAGGGATCAAATGTCCGCGAACTTATGCACCAACCTAATAGAATGATGTAAGCATCGTCAACAAATTTTGAAGAGAAAAAGCAATGAAACAAGGGCTATGGCATTGGTACCACCATCAGGAGTATGGTATGTTTTCCACCTTCCCTCCTCTCTCGAGATAATTGTTTCATGAAGATCTTTTCCGCTTCTGTGGTGACAGCGTACTGGACGATTGTAGGACCGTAGAAGCACCCACTAGTCGTTATTTAAAGATCTGACAGGGCTCTCTAGTTTCTAAAATACAACACGTCTTCTTCTAGGCAGAACACTACCGGACAACTGTTAAAAGGATCTTAATTACTTCCCTCGAATCTATCCTAGTCGGAAGGGGCAACTGTAAAGCGTCAGTTTCATATGTCATTCTATGCTACACAACTACATCACCTAAATCATCATAAAACAGCAGTTGAAGTTCTCGTAGAAACCCAAGCAAGACATTGGTGGGACAAATCACTACGTGCCCCCCTCCGATTAGGATAGATCTCCTTCCTCAATTCTTATCACAGCAAGAATGTCGACTTGAGATCGACTTCGAATGACGGTCTTTCTCACATTCTATGAACACCTTGGTGTGCGGTGGGAACAGCTCCTAATTTTTCTCAATTACCACCTTTAGAATAGCGACTGATTTTCGACATCTGCCATGGCTTCGTGGCACCTTCCTGGCTGTTGAGTCTCTCATAACGATATTCTTTTACGATCGAAACTACAGTTTCTGTATTCCAACAAAATCAAATTTTGAGCCAACAAACAAGAACAAAAATCCAACCAAAGAGTAATCTCTCAGCTGGACCTACTACATATTATTCAAGCTATGAAGTTAGCACTTTATTCGTGTAGCCCTACCTAAATTTACCAATTTTTATTCCACCAGGAGTTGCAGTGAACCCACTTCCATCTGGCATCTTACTTTCCTCTATCTTAAGATCACATATGGCCAGAAATCTAGTGGATAAGTCTCTAACGCACTATTTTATCTACTGAAGAAGCGCCAATGCCATCTCTTTTCTGCGCATGTTTTGGTCATCCTTTCTTTTTTCTTGAATTTTGAGCACATTTTCTTGCCGTGCGCAATAAATAAATAAATTCGGCAATACACTATTCCTTTTGGTTAGTAGTAAGGTCGAGTCGTGAAGTGCGGTGTTTCGTGCACTTACACCGTACAGAATTTAGGTGTAGCACAGGAGCAACCATACCTATCACCGAAAACGACTGATGAATTGGTATCTGGCAATTTACCCTGACCTTAGGCCGTTCTGCATTGGCTGTGGAAACTTACCTTTACCCACAACATCGATGACGTGCCCAGGTGCCACTTATTTGTGACAGGCGCAGCCTGAGCTGGTTGACGTCTTGACGAGCGCCGATGGCGACGAAAAACGTCTTCTGCTGCAACACTGCTGTCGTTGGTTTAGACACCTGCAGGTGTTCGGATCTACAGCAGTGCCGGTAAACATTTCACGACGTCTGACGTCGAACAGCTGCTCGAACTCGCGCCAAGGCGGTCAGTTGCGATCCATGTGCTTCAACCCACTTTTGAGGGCTTCCCTTGTCCTGGCATAGCTCTGGTAATGCACCTAAAGGCTTTCTTTGTAATCGTGTGAAGAGTCTAGAATCGTATGCTCTGCGGGAAGGGGGGGGGAGGGGAAGACGAGCTAAATTGAGGACAATGCGCCACGTATTCTACATCTGCGGAATATCGTTAAGGTGACTTGAATGGTTATTTGGGCTACAAATGAGTATAAGGGGGGGGGGGGGGGGAGAGAGGCGATAGACAAAGCTCAGTGTTTTATCCTTCGCGGACAAGTCTTGCACCAATTTAGCGTGGGATAAAGTATGCAAGGCTTGGTTGTCCCGGGCGGGAAATTCGAACCCTGAACCTGGTATCGGGTGCACACTACGGCCGGCACCTCCTCCGATTGCGCTACCATGCGGCCTCCATGCGTGCCTAGCTTTAAGGAAGGATTTACTACGTAGAGACAAATCCTTACGAAAGCCGTTTGCTCCTCTTACACTTCACATGTTCTGTAATTCGCCTTTCGCAATGCTTCGCGTTCTTCATTGAAATTTCAAGTGCTTCATAAGCGATTAGGCTCCCTCCGCCGGTAACAGTTCCCCTTCCACAACTTTTCCGGTATCATCTGTCGTCCCGCTGTTGGTAGAGTTTCTAGTACTGACGCATGCAACTTCCCCATTCGACCCTATCGCGTGCCAGAGTGATCCAGTGGATCCTCAACGTTCGAGGGGTGCAGGAAAGATGACTATGGATAAACACGAGGGCGTTGTGTACGTTATTCTGGATCAGGCATCGCTGGTGGTGTAGAAGAGTAGGCGTTTCGGATCTATCCTAGTCCGGGGGGGGGCCACATAACTAAAAAGTATTATATGTAACAAGTCCACTTGAGACTTACCGAGCGGCTCCTACAGAGCAACACGGGACCTAAACAAGAAAAGTCACAAAGAAAAATACGAAAGAAATACATTTGTTGCGGTTGTAAGCAGGCAAAGTTGTGTGCCCTCCTCACCATGTTATATCCTAGTTATAACATGTCAGGCCGCGGTCACCACGCGGCGTCGGCTTCACGCGCCCTCTTTACCATGTTAGATCCTGGTTATAACATGTCAGCCGGCGGTAGGTACGCGGTATGCTTCCATTCCGTCGCTCTTTGCCCGCCGAGTCGGTTGTAAAACCGCGGCGATTTTTTATTTTTTGTTTATTCTTTCGTTTTTTGGTTTCTTTTAGGTTTCATCTTGTTCCCCAGGAGCCGCTCGGTAAGTCTCAATTCATTTTGCTACCTACTTTTTAATTATGTGCCCCCCCCCCCCCGGACTAGGATAGATCCGGCGTTTCATCTATTCGAAATGAGCTCGAGTGTTGCCAATTTTGTTTCAGATTTAATTTAAACCTCTTCGGTGTACCTTGTTCAGCGTTGAATAATATAATGGACTGCGCTTAAGTATCTTGTTGAGACCCCTTCCTCCTGAAAATTGCCGGATCGCTGGAAGCAGTATATAACTCTCTCGTGCCATATTGAGTCAGTTAGCTGTTCCTGGTTCGGTTTTCCTTAAAGTTTAGGTTCTTAACAAAAAATTATCCAATTTATACAATACTTTGAATAAAGTCGAATAATACCAATGACTGAGCTGAGGTCTCTTGTGAGTCCGCGTCCATTTGCAATATGGTGAATTTTGCTTCTTTCAGGTTCTGGTTCTAAACAACAAAAAAAAAACATCCAAGTGACACCTTGAACAAAGTCGAGGAATATTTTTAACTGCGATTAGTTATCTGCTTGAGCCTTTGTCCTCCCTCACTTTGCTCAATTTTACAAACCCTGGTAGTAGAACTTGGCTATTCCATGTGCCATAGTGACCCAGTTGGCTACCCTCCATGTGTATTGGTGCGCTCTTCTTTCAGTTTCCGGTTCTAAACAAAAAGTTATCGAAACGAACTATCCTGAAGCAGTGCAGCTCGAATGAGATGGCTTTTATGATGAAACACGTCCGATCCGTTGTTGAGTTGACGGAAGTCCTTTTGCTCTTTTGACAATTTTGACATCAGAATCGTGGATTTCAGTCCAATACTGCTTTCGTACAACTGGTGCGAGGAAAGTGAGCGGCACACCTATTTTTCGACAAGCTACCCATGCCATGGCCTTTCTTATCGTCGACCATAGACTCTGAAACTTTCTTTCATTTGTGTGAATCGTGCTAGGCCCCGTTTATACTTCCGACGCCGAGCGACGCGATGCTACGTATAGTGGCCAAATTGATCGATCGCGTCGCTTGATCAATGTGGCTACAATACGTGGCGTCGCGTCACTCGGCGTCGAAGTATAAACGGGCCCTAATCGCTACTGTCGGAAGCAGTCGGACCTGCTACAACTCGTCCAATTTCATCGCGCACCGTGCGCGACGCCAAGAGGGTCGCGCGATGTTAGAGTTATGTCTGCCTCCAGTAGGTTTCTAGTAAGGAGCTGGTTAGGTGAATCTGTGGTAGCGATTTACCCACTCTTTTGTTGATGAGTCCGGGCCCAGGATTCTGTACGGGGCTAGTGCATAAGCAACAGCGAGCGCAGAGCCGGTGGATATATATGCCGCGTTGTTCGTTTCCTCTTCAAGGCTCTTAAACGAAAAAACTTCAATCCCACGCGTTTCCCTCTGTTTCCGTCCCGCTGCTGACTGCTTCCTCGTTTCATCGTTGCAGCTCATGCGGGCTAGTAATCATCTACGTATTTAAAAGAGAGATCTTTGACTAATCTATTTACCATCCATTTCGTACTATTTTTAGAAGATCTCCTCCGCCTCTGCTTCTGCCTCGCAATCTCCTCACTTCAGTTCCGAAGACGTTTTCCGAGCGCAGACTGCAATTCCACCGTTCGTTGCGCTCATGCGCTCACACCAGCAAAGCCCTGTGGAATTGCGAAAGTCGCTCATGCGAGATTTGAGGAGCAGTGAACAACACACACACACGGGAACGAAGCGGCGGCGCCGGGACTCTGAAGTTGTTGTTTTCACTCAAAACGTGCGCGCCAGGAGCGAGGCGTTAAGTGCTTCGAGTTTTCTCAAGCCGGTCTCTCCCATTAGTAGCTCTTTGGACGAGCCTATGCCGGCTTTCTTCTCACCACTGGTCATGCACGAGCTGATCGGTATGGACTCTTCCGCAGAAGTCGGTTCTATGGTCCAGGCAGCCTTACAACTGCACTGTTTTAATCACTTTTTCTCCTCATTCGTCAGTGAGAGAGACAAGGATAAAGGATTGTGTAAGGCATTTCTTAGTCCCATTTGGGATGCGCTACGCATTTTACCTGTCCAGGATCCAATGGAGGCGATTTGAATGCGTATTTGGCGAAACAATGACTTGGGTGGCCAGCCGATGGAAAAGTCAGCGCTCTGTCCTTCCCAGACAAGTCTGGTACCAATTCGCCGGCTCTGGAGGGATGTAAGGCTTGGTCGGCCCGGGGGAAATCTGAACCAGGAACCTGGTATCGGCTGCACGCCACAGCCGGCTACTCCTCCGACCGCACTACACGCGCCCTTAGGTCAATTATAGCTCGATTAGATTGAGCCTGCCCACGCATCCCTCCTAGTTTGATCTATTGGAGCGGTTTTTAGAGGATACTTAATGAATGGAGCGGTTTATAAGGCCTGGAAGCCTGCAGAACCGGCGCTAATCTTTCACTTTACGGTCCACCCCAAAGCGATGCCTATATTGAAGATTTTTAAGACATACATACAATTTTCACGTTTTCATTTTTCTTGCCTAAGAATTTGCAATACTATTCTTGAGAAAGTCTAAAATAGCTTTCCAAATAAATGAACACGTGGTTTGAAATTTGTAAAAATAAAAAAATTACAATTAGCATTTTAAAATTTTAACTCAACATTTTATTGTTGGTTCAAATTATTTTTAATTCTATTTTTATCTGTTTTGAGACGTTTTTATATAGCATGATTAGTATTTTTACGAAACGAAAAATAGTGGTTTACGGCTTGTTCTAGAGTGCAAAAAGAAGCCGTCATTTAATTATCTCGAAGATTTTGGAGCCATACATACAAATTTTTTTACACTACAATTGGACACCTTCCAAGCCACATCTTAAAGCAAATTCGACACTTTTCAAACTGAATTGGGCACTCTTCTAAGCAAGCTTGACTTTGCCTTTTGAAATCAGACTGAAGATCTTCCAAATCAATGGAGCATCTTCATGTTTCTTGCCAAAGAAAACTGTAGTCTTAGTTTTTGAAATCGTCTAAACCAGCTGCCTCAATAATTGAACACACTCTCTAAAAATGTAAAAAAAATTGAAATTAAATTGTCGATTTTTATATTTTAGTCCAATTTTAACTTGACAACTTAACAACTTACCAATAGTTCAAAATATTCTTGATAGTTTTCATTTTTGCTTAAGCCTAGAGCGGCTGTTATCGAAGATAGAAGCTGTTAGGAGGATGTTTAGTTGCGATCAAAACTCTTGCGCCAGGCGGGACTCCAACCCGCATCTTCTGCTTTCCGGGCAGCGATGTTCGCCTTACACCACCGGCGCTGTTTGACCGAGCAGAACATCCACGATACTAAACATCCTCCTAACAGCTTCTATCTTCGATAACAGCCGATCTAGGCTTAAGCAAAATGAAAAACGTCATTTCTACGAAGGCCTTCAGCTTAACCGGTTCCATGTGATATCAGCGGCCGGCTCATCCCGATATCACGGGTGAGTGCTGATAGGCGATTGCTATTAGGAAGATATCGTGGATGTTCTGCTCGGTCAAACAGCGCCGGTGGTGTAAGGCGAACATCGCTGCCCGGAAAGCAGAAGATGCGGGTTCGAGTCCCGCCTGGCGCAAGAGTTTTGATCGCAACTAAACATCCTCCTAACAGATTCTTGATAGTATTTTTTTTAGTTATTCTTTAAAAATATTTTTATGCAAAATTTCCAGGTAATATTAAAAATAGAAATAATGGTTTACGGCTTGTTCTATGTAGAGTGAAAAAAGAAGCAGTTATTTAGTGTATTAAAAGAAGAGATCGCGCCATGCACTTGTCTAGTTTGTCGCGATTGTCAGGTGACCGACAACAGCATTTCTGTTTGCGTAGAGTAACACAGATGTAAACTGTAGATCAAGAACGGTTGTAAAAACACACGTCTTCACATCGATGTTTCAATTCAGCGCATTTACGCTATCAATCAATTTAAGGCTGCGATGATCTAGTCGAGTGCATGGCACAATCTCTTTCCTTGATACGCATAGTCAATGCTGTCTTCTTGCACTTTAAAACAAAGTTTTATCTATTTTTCTTGAAAATATTTTTAAATAGAAATTAAATTAGCGTGCTCACTTACTGGGGCACGTGAGTTAAAAAATTCCAAGAAAGTCGTATTAAATTTCCCTCGGAAAAATTATTTAACAATTCTCGAATAGCCTAATTTAATTCAAGAAACTTCTTTCGCTTGTCCATCGAGTGCCTTAAGTTGTATTTTTAATCGAATGAGTTCCATGGTGATTTATTCTGCCTTGTGTTTTCACGTGTGATCTATGTCATGAATAAATAAATAAATAAATAAATAAATAAATAAATAAATAAATAAAGCATAAAGGACGGCGTTACTCAATCACTTTTGGGATGCGCCACGCATTCTACTTCCACGGAATGTCGTGAAGGTGAATTGAATGCGCGGTTGGTCACACGCTTTATCCTTCCCAGATAAAGATTGTACCAATTCGCCGACCCTGGAGGAATAGAAGGCTTGGTTGGGCTGGACGGGAAATCCGAACCAGGAACCTGGTATCGATCGGATGCACGCAACAGCCGGCACCTCCACCCTCTGCGCTACACGAGCTCTATATAAATAAATGAATAAATAAATCGTTTATCCTACTCTCGCCTTTCCATACTGTAACGGTATTAAGTAGTCCATGTATTCAAAGCCACTAAGGCATAAGGCATGCTTTCCAATTCGGATGTGAAGCGTTTGGTGAAAGCTAGGAAGTCCTTTGCGCAGCAAGCCGTGCCCATCTGCTTCCCACGGCCGTCGTCTTTGCGGTCAGCTTAGTTCTTTTAGTTCCTACATAGTCTCTGCTCAGCAGCTTCTTCCTCGAAGACTGCGTCGTAGTAGCTTCCAGACTGTTCTATGCAATGAGCATAGAACGCAAAGAGCTTGATGGAGGTCCTACCGTTTGGAATTCATTCAGAGCTAATACGGCTGAAGGTGGTCCTTCTGTTATGGCTGGCAATCGTTCTTCTCAATCCCCCTGTACACCTCCTGAACGCCTTCATTTGCCGCCTGCCCGCCCGCGCGAAAAGTGTCTGCCATTCGGCACCTTTTTTTGCATCGGCGCTCAATTTGTCTGCATAAGTTATTCGAGAAATAGAATTTGTACGGCTTGATTTGGGTGCTTTGTTGCAGGAGAAACACCAGAAGAGCGGAGAAAACCCGCTCGAACTCGCACTTGTTCGCGAATGTGCAGCAGCAGCAGCAGCAGATGCTGTTGTTGAAGCCTCTTTCTCCACGACACCCTCCGCATTCCGCTTGCTGCAGTCATTCTTCCATTCTTAGGAGCAGTGGATTATGCCTGTGTCTCTAGAAGGCCCTATAATTATCCGGGACATCGCGCTCGTTCTCTGAGCTCTCAATTACACTGGTTTCTCCCCGATAACGACTTCTCGTTCTTTCATGTAATGTATGTGTCAGCTTTTACCTGGTATCCGACAGTCTTCCACTGACGCACCGGTAAGCAACAATGAGTGTTAAAAAAACTACTTCTAAAAACTTTTCGAACGAATTTGTAGAGTTTTTGAAGAATGTGATTCTGTTTCTTCACCAGTTTCTGGACCTTTTATGTACAATTGTGTTGTATACTATTTAATAATAAACAATATCTTGCTTACCAGGGAAGGGTCTCAGGCGTAGGTCTGAACGGGGGAAATGGATAGTACAGCGAGAATCTCCGCCCTTCATATACTAGAAAAACATGTTCCGTTTTTGCTGAGTCCTTGAACCTAACGAGCTACGAGCCTTCGAAGTTGGGATTACTGCACCGTCAGCGCGTGTCCACGTGCCTACGTGCGCACAGTGATGTATAGGACGTGTCGACAGGCTGCACGGCAAGAGGAACGGTAGCTCAGCCGGTCGACCGGCTGCTTCAGAGGTGCTATGTCGAATGTTCAACTCCCGTGCTATACACTCGTTTTACATTTTTTCATGAGTGCCGCTTCCTTTACCTATTTGCTTTCTGCAAATCTACTACACACTTATTTCACTCTAATTTGTCAAGTAATGGTCAGATTCGTGCTCAACACGAAGTATGGGCAAAAACGGTGACCGCGACCTTACCTTTATCACATCTATCTGCTGTAACTTAACATACTCCAGCGTAATACGGAGAAATGGATGTCAGATTCGTGATCAGCACCCTAAATAACCCCCTGGGAGAAGTTTGGGCGAAATCGGTGGTGATAACCTCCCGTACCTGCTGTAACCCCTTGCCTGCTGAAAGGTCACTGTTTAACATTCGTTGAAAAAACAAAACTTTGTATATTTCAGAAACTGGGAAAAGTGAGTAACCACAGCTCACAGGAATCTTTATTTGACAATTTAGAGTGAAATAAATGTGTAGGAGATGTGTAGGAAGTAAGCTGATTTAAACCTCCATAAAGGGGAACTTTCACGTGTACTTTCACGACTCCAGAGGTCGTGGAGAGGTAAAATTTTTTCGCCCAAACCGCGCCCAAAGGTGTTATTTGGGGTACTGATCACGAATCTGACATCCGTTCTTCAAATTTCGGCCGACTGCGGTAGGTTACGGTGGGTACAGGTGAAAATGCAATACTGTAGCCCCAATTTCGAGGGTTTGAAGCTCTTTGGGTTCAAGGACTCTGGAAATATTTAGTATTACGCTGTTGCAAAATTAATCTCCATCTGTATAAATGATAAGTTTTTAACACTAAATCATTACATCTCAGCGAAGGCCACACATACCGTTCGGCAGGCGTTTCCCGCTCTTTCAAAAAACTGATATGGATTTCGCTCTAATTTTCCTAGCCGACTTTTCCAGGGCCTCATAAAATCATGAACCGATGCGACTATCGAGTAATCATGCTTTACGAATTTAAATTGGAACGTTTTGCAGCAGAGGCATTTCGTAACCTTAGCAGTGCTTTGGAGACGAACTGTTTTGAACGACGACTTGTGAAGCATAAGAGCACAAAGGCACTCTATAACTACTGCAGAAAAAAGCTCAAACTTAGTGATTGCATATCAACACCTACATTCCTGGACGGAGTTGAGGTAAAAAATGACCAAGATAACGCCAATTTATTTGCAGAATATCTTAAGTCAGTGTACAAAGCTGACCATAATACCAATTCTGGATTTTTACACTCAATGACAAATGACAGGTTGGACTAGGTGGACATCTTTAGCAATATTGTATACGGCACTTTACGACGTCTCCCCAGCCAAGTACCCACGTCTCCTGATCACATACCTTACATTTTCCTAAAGAAAGCAGCACTTGGTTTAACATATCCATTAACGTTGATGTTCAATCGTTTTTTGCTGCATGGACTTGTGCCCGACATGTGGAAAGTCTGCGTCCGGTCTTCAAGAAAGGCTCTAGAAACAACTTCGCTAACTACAGGCCGATATGTCTAACCAGTTCAACAAGCAAAGTCATGCAGAATTTGTCAAAAAATAACAGAATACGTCGACAAGAGAGGCTTAATCCATAAGAATCAGCACGGATTTTCAAGGAAAAAATCTACTGTTTCAGCATTAATGTCCACGATTCCAATCTGGCATAGAGAAATTGACAAGGGATACTTTGTCTGCCTGCACCATAGACTACGCGAAGGCATTTGACTCCATTTCAATTAGGCATCTTTTAGAGAAACTGTCTTGTTATGGCATAAGTGGGCAACTGCTCAAATTCCTGGAATCTTCCTTAACCGGAAGGCTGCAGCGCGTCCTACTAAACGAAAGGTTATCCTGGTTATATTCTATCTCAGGTGGTGTGCCCCAAGGAACTTGTATTGGTCATATGATGTTCCTTTTTGTTAACGATCTGTTCTACGCCCTTCCCTCAGTGTGCAGTGAAGTATGTATGCTGATGATTCCAAAGTTTTCACCATTAACGATTGTTCCAAATTACAAGAGGCAATTAATGCTGTTTCTGCCTGGTCAAAGAGTTGGAATCTGGATATCTCTATCAAAAAGACAGCTATAATGAAAATTGGAAGCAACCATCCCTGTTTCAATTCCGCTCTTGATGGAAATCCACTGGCAGAAGTTAAGGAAGTCACAGACTTAGGAATCGTCTACAGTCATAAGCTCGATTATGAATATGGTTAACTGCCATAATTAATCGAGCAACCTCAAGATTGAATTTCATATTGCGGGCCTTTAGGATACACGAACCTAAATTACTTTTCAGCTTTTTGCCCTCTACGTTAGGTCTATCCTAGAGTATTGCTCTCCTGTTTGGAGCCCATTTAAGAAATCTTTGGTAGAGTCGATTGGAAAGGTTCAAAAAAGCTTCACAAACCGCATTTTTACCCGCAAGGGTATCACCAACTTTTCGTACGCTGAGCGCCTTCAAAAATTGGAGCCCAGAGCTTGGAAGAGCGAAGAAAGCTTAGTGATTTCGGTTTTATGTACAAGTTGACCACCTATGAGATCAGTCTGAATATATCTGACCTCTTCGAAATTCCCTCAACCGTGGATTCACACAGAGGGCACCCGTTATGAATAAGACCTGAAAGGCCTCGCACAATTTCGTTCCAGGGATCGTTTCTTGTAAGGGTTGTAGCAACATGGAATCGTTTAGACTGCAGCTTATTCAGGTGGAGGAAGTCTAACCTTTTTCAGGAACATCTGTCCAGATTTATTGTGCAAGAATCTCTAAGAAGGTAAAACCATGTACAATTAATAGTTGAATATTTTAGGAACAGGACGTCTTTGTCGTCTTAGCTTTTTCACTTTTCGCCTGCTCCTTCGCGCTTATGGAATTTCTTGCCGAATCCTATGTCCCTCTCCACTGCCCTAAGTATCAAGGTGCGATTTGGTAAGGGCCGCGGACCTACTACGTTGATACCTTGAGTCTCCGCGGTTGGACTTGAGTGTTGGCGGCCCACTGCCTTCCTTCACCAAAACCGTTGCACCGTTCTTATTTCAGTAAATGCCCCCTCTTTACACGATCATTTGTTTCCTGTTTATGCCATCCTATTTCCATGTGCTTAATTTCTTTTCTATCGATTTTTTCTCTACCTATTTTTTCTACACGTATGTACTTTATTTACTGGCATTTTGTTAGATTAATGTTTACATTACCAATGTTTGGTTTTAGCTGTATTCTAGTAGCAATAAATAAATAAATAAACTGTCCTTTCGAATGAACGGTGGGGCGCTACTTCGAAAAATTCATTTCTGGCGACATTGATCTCAAAAACACCGAGTGGCGGGAGCAGATCGTCCCATGACGATGAAGTTTTGAGGAGAATCGTCGAAGCAAATCCGGAGCGAATACGCGTACGTTAGCAGAGGACCTTGGAGAACATCACACTACGGTAGCAAGACATTTGGTGTTTGGTGGTGAAGACAAGGTGGAGAAGATGTCGAACTGGGTGCCTCATGAGACGACCGATCAGTAGCGTCTGGCACGTTTCGGCACTCGCTCCAACCTGCTAGTTCGCTTTAAAGATCAGCCTTTTATAGACCGTAATATAACTGTAGCTGAAAATGGGTCCTTTACCATAACAGGAAGCGGGGATTTGTCTGGGTAGATAAAGATGCTCCTCCAACATCTTTTCTAAACCCGACTTCCACTCTAAAAAAATTATCCTTACTTTGTGGTGATGTTGTAAAGGTGTAATCTGATATTTTTTCAACCTGGTCCGGCAGTCGCAGCAGAGTATTACTGCCGTATGAGAAGTTACAAAAATTGTGAGTGGTGAGCAGAGGAGGACCGCTCATGTTGCAGGACAACGCAAGACCACATCACCTCACAAGTAACTCGGCAAAATTCCAACCATTTCCCCACTGTCTATAGCTTTTTCCGAACTCTTGATTTTCATTTGCGCCGGGAACAGTTCACTAATTTGGCCGATGTTGAGTGTGCCCTGATTTCGTGTATTTTTGTGATCTTTGTTATTGTCATAAAGGATTAGATGCATTACCTCTTCGTTGGCAAAAAGTATGGATTCTGCTGATTCGTACTTCGATTAATAGCGTTGTGTGTAGGCTGAATTATAGCAGTTTGAAGTAAGCGGTCCGTTTCGGCGAATAATTTTGCGACAGCCTAATAGTTGATAGTCCGAATCGAATGTTCGCCCCTATTTGTTTCTCGAGCGATCGCGAGCCCTGCTACCACCTTCAGGAATCCACCACATGATCATTTGAGGGAGTCGGTGCTCGGGTATTCGTACGAGGTGTTCTGCAAGGCGCAGTCTTCTTCGTGCGATTAATGTAGAGGAACCATTTGATCTGCTCCGGTTTAGGACTTCGCTATTAGTCACGCGGCCTCTGTATCGTATTCTGAATATCCGTCGAAGACATCTCTGATGGAAGGCGATTAACTTCTGGTGATTCCACAGACGCATGGCGGCAGTGCCTTCTGAAATGAGAGTGGTGCCCGCTTTTGTGATGTTCCTGCCTCTAGTGGATCTTTCCTTATTTTACTAGGGCTGGCTGCCATTTAATAGACCTGTACTCTACGGAGGCATTCTTCCAATCCGTTTTTGTAATCGTAATTTTGACTTTATTAGAACGAAAAATTTGAGGAATGAGACTCTAGTTCCTTTCAGCACCAGAACTTAACTTTTATTTAAAAAATGATGTCCTATATGGGTGAAGTAGAGCTTAGTAACTGCGAAGTTACTAAACTTCTAAATCTGGAGATCTAAAGTTAGTCGTAATATTATGCTGATAGAGGAAACTGTCATTCGTTCCTAGAAATGAGATCTACTTAATTTCCGTTCAGTTTGTAAGCGACTACAATCGCCATTCCATTTTTTCCTCGGCAACAAAGCCACCTTGAACGGTACGCATAGAAAATTTTACTTAGGTTTGACGAACTGGAGTTATGGAGATCGAGTAGACCCAGCTCTTTTTTGATCGTGCTATTTTACTGAAGTTCCTCCTTGCTTGTTTGTTTGTGATGATCTAATTCTATCTCGCATCTGCCTTTTGCAACGTTATAAACTCTAATGTTTATGTTTCCATTTTGCCTATCCAGCTAGTTTACAGCACCTGCGTGTTGTAGTATTTGGCTATGCCGCGATCTCGGGCCACTAGGATGATACACGAGGTTAACGTTCAACGGTCCTCTGCTATAGCAGCGCTTTGTGAAGTGGAGTGGGGTCAAATCAGCAGATTTTCCAGAGCCAGTGGCTATCAGGTCAAAGGTTCATGACGCCATACCTGATGAATCCTACAAAGTACCTGCTCCTATGTTCTAGACTAAGCTCAGTATGCATCTTTATTAAGAAGGCAACTGTAATGGACGATAAGCAAAGGGAGGTAGAAAGGAAGGGAGGAGAGGGCAGGCAAGCCTATTCCAGGCTGCTGGCGATGACCGGGGCGAAGTAGACTGACTGAAATAGCAAGGAGCTGCCATCTCTAGTAGTCGTCGCTATTATACTTGTGCTTTTCCAAAAATTTTCGAATGAACGAATAATCGAATAACCACATTTTTTCGGTTATTCGAATTTCCGAATAATCGAATAGCCCCATTTTTCGAAAATTCGAATGAACGAATAATCGAATAACCCCAATTTTCAGTTATTCGAATTTCCGAATAATCGAATAACCCCATTTTTCGCTTATTCGAATTTCCGAATAATCGAATAACCCCATTTTTCGTTTATTCGAATTTCCGAATAATCGAATAACCCTGTTTTTCGGTTATTCGAATTTCCGAATAATCGAATAACCCAATTTTTCAGTTATTCGAACGAACGAATAATCGAATATCCGAATAAATCGAATAATCGAATAAACTTCACACATAATAAGGACAGTGAGATTTTTCCTTTAACTAAGACGTCCTCCAACGTGGGTGAGTGTTCAACAGACATGCCGAAAACGTCGTCCAAAGTTGGTCGGAGTTCAGCTGACGTGCCGAAGACGTCGTCCAACGTGCTTGGCAATTTGGAAGAGTAAGGGAGACCCGTAAAGGAGGAACCACTAACCGCGGAATGCCTTCAGCTTCTCATGGAACTTCGGGCATACCTACGTCTTGTGAAAGAGATCGAAACGCTGATTACAAATATTTATACCAAATTTGCCAAACGGATTTCATAAGCAAGCACTAGCTGCCCAAAGTCTGCGGAATGTGTGCCGCATGCGTTGATGCAGCGTGGACGCAGTGTTGCGCAATCAGCATTGTCGTTAGCGGCCTGGCCACCCTAGGCGGCGGCGCAGCGGAAGTGTTCTCGCTTCACAGAGAGTGGTCATGGGTTCAATTCCCGCACACACCATTGTTATTGCGTTTTGCGATTTATCGTCAGTGGGAGCTTTTATCGCCATTTCCAACGCATTTTTGAACAAAAGCATGGCAACAAATGTCATTTACGTTCTTCGAGCTCCTTGTAAGTGGAAAGGTGAGCATTTTTGATTTCCCCATTAAGCAAGCCAAAAACCGTATTCACTCGGCGCGCGGGAAAAATACGCGTGTCGTGAAAGAGTTAACCTGCCATAAGAAACCGGAAATTCAGAAACCGATGTCAGATTCGTGATGAGCAACCCATTTCGTAGCGAAGTATGAATAACTATTTTTTCGACCTCGGTAGCACAGTGCATGGGCCCTTTTTATTTTCAAACAGCCAAGCTGTTTCAAGATGAAGAGGTGTTGTAGACAAATTATATTCTTTACACGAATGGAATCAAAAATGTACTAACCAACTGGTAAGTATAGCTAATGATGCAACAACCTTCTTGAGTAATGACGGAGAAATGCAAAAAAAAACGTGTGCTTTATAGCGAGTGAAAGGTTTTGATCGAGAGGTCAATATCGATCGATATTGTTGATTGTAGCTTGAAAGTGAAGTTTCTTTGTTTGTACGTCAATGACAGTTAGGCAGCCCGTCCCTGCCGTAGCCGTCCCGTGTGGAAAATTTTTCTATTCAACTTAGCATTATTAGATTGGTGCAAAAGAAATGCAGGTTTTCTGTCTTATTGGTTTTAACACTATTTTTCAATAAACTAACCATAAGACTTTTCAAAAGGTGTTATACATTGTTGGAAAGCTCATTATATGCGATTTCTATGAATGTATATGGAATTTAATTCAAATCGCTTGTTTAAAAAGATAATTTGGTTTTTATTCTCAGATGTCTAAACGCGATTTTCGTCAAATTTACTTCTGCGAGTTGAAACTTGGCCGGACTTTCGCTTAGACCGCTCAAAATATAAACGAAGTATGGGACCAGGGAAGGATCAACGAATGCACAGTACGAAATAGTTCCAAAAGTTTCGTGCCGGCAACACCAGCCTCGAAGACGAACCACATGAGAGCCGTTGATAATGATCCATAGAAGGCATCAGTCGAAGCTGATCCGCGCAAACCACGAGATATTGCCGAGGATCCCGACGTCGACCGCACTACAGTTGTTCGCCATTTGAAGCAAACTGGGAAGACCAAGAAACTAAATTGACCGAAAGTCAGAGAAATCGTCGTCTTGAGATATCGTCGGCCCATCTTTTGCCCAATGCCAACGATCCGTTTCTCGAACGGATTGTGACTTCCGATGAGAGATGAATACTTTATGATAACAGGCGCGTTTATGATAACAGGCGCGTTTGCCTAGTGGCTGAATCAAAAAGAAGTTCCCCCGAAATCAGCCAAAGCCGGAAAATTTTACGAAAATCATTTGGACATCTAAAAATAAAAACCAAATTATTTTTAAACAACCGACTTAAATCAAGTTCCATATATTATGTTGTTCGGAAAGTTCTCAGCGTTTTGTGTTACTACTGTTTGTTCTCGTTACTGTTTGTTCCTCATCGTCTATTATTAAGTAAAAATTCAACTTGCATTGCGCATTAATGCTACATACTTTCTGTACAGAATTTTTCGCTCTATCTGGCTAAATAAATTATGTTTCAACGTTTTATTACAATTTTGTTCTTGAAGGGCTTTTCGAAGGATGTCGAAGGAGTAATTCCGAAAGATATTTAATTTTAACTTCAAATTGGGACAATCCGCAGCCGAAACAGCCCGACAAATCAACCAAGTGTGGGGGCCTAATAGTTCTGGAGAAAGCACTGTATGCCACTGGTTCAGTAAATCTTGGACCGGAGATTTCAGCCTCGAAGATGCTTTGAAACGCCTTGGGAAGGTGAAAAAGCTCGAAAAGTGGATGCCCCATGAGTTGAGTGAGCGGCAAAAATAGTCACGTTTCGACGTTTGTTCTTCTCTACTTTTACGCAACAAAACTGACCCGTTTCGGGATCGAATCATCACTTGTGATAAAAAGTGGTTTCTGTATGATAACAGGAAACGTTCCGGGCAGTGGTTGGACTCCGATGTATCCCATAGACATTTTCCAAAGGCGAGCCTCCAACAAAGAAAGGTGATGGTGACTGTGTGGTGGTCGGCGGCTAGTGTGCTCCATTACAACTTTTTGGCAATAGGCCAAGCGATCACGGCAGACACCAGCTGGAAGGAAATCGACGAAATGCACAGAAAACTGCGTTAACTTCAGTCAGAATTGGTCAACAGAAGAGGCCCGATTCTTTGGCACGATAACGCCCGCCCACACGTTTCACAAATCGCTACTCGAAAATTGAACGAATTAAGGGTTGAAGTTCTGCCTCACCCGCCATATTCTCCAGACCTCTCACCAACGGACTACCACCCTTTCAAACACTTTCAGAACTTTCTCGCTGTAAAACCTTCACCAATCAGGATCAAGCCAAAACAGCTTTCATGGATTTTCTCGAATCTCATCACAAAAATCTCAATCTCACCACATAATTTTTTCGCTGATGGAATAAGTCGACTGTTGGCCCGTTGGTAACAGTGTGCTGATTCGACTAAACCCGATAAGATTTGAGAAAGTTATGGTAGTTCACTCAAAACGCTGAGAGCTTTCCGGACAGCCTAATACATACTTAGAAAGCGCATGTAATAACCTTTCCAACAATGTAAATACCTTATGAAATGGTCTTAGTTTGTTGTTAAAAATAATGTTGAAACAAGGAAAACAAAAAAACCTACATCACTTTTTCACCAACCTAATAGAAGCGCTGGGAACGATCGGTTCCGACAAAAAGACATTTTGTCGTAGGATCAAAATCGATCAGAAGCTCAATACCTATAGAGAATTTCAATTTTTGCCCGAGGTCCACTGTTCGAGGATGGGGAGTGGAGCTGCCTGCAGTTAATTTGGGGCTAGAGTGAAGTGGAGGACCGTGCTTTGGGGCATCAAGTGGGTCGTCGAATGACCTTGGGGACGAAGGCACTGATCAGAAGAAGATTCGACATCACTGAACCTTCTGGAGATGCCGATATTAAGTGTAGTGGTGGGGGGTGGAGGGCTGGATGGCTTCATACTGGCTTCATAAAACTACTCACCTGATCAAGGTTGGAACACAATAAAGGATAAGGATAAAGGACGGCGGTACTCAATCCCCTTTGGGATGCGCCAAGCATTCTACTTCTACGGGATATCGTGGAGGCGATTTGAATGCGTATCTGGCCATACATGACTTGCCGTGGCCAGCCGATGAACAAGTCTGCGCTCTCTCCTTCCCAGATAAGTCTGGTACCAATTCACTGACCCGGAAAGATGGAAGGCTTGGTTGGCCTGGGCGGGAAATCCAAACCAGGAACCTGATATCGGGTGCACGCGACAGCCGGCACCTCCTCCGGCTGCGCTACACGCACCCAGTAAGGGTAGCACAATAGGGTTCTCAAATATTGCCATCTGTACTGCTAGGGAGTGAAGAAGGCTGAGTTGGTATAGCAAGCAGCTTGAATTGATTGTTCTTGGCTTAGTGATACTGCAGCATCAACAGCAAATGCGTGACTGAGCACTTGTACTATGTACTAGCACTGAACTAGAACTTGTACTACACCTGCACTACGGCACCGCTGTGTTTAGTCTTAATGCAAAAGAGAAGTAGCTAGAATTGAATTGGTGCGGATCAGCTTCACTGGGAAATTTTGGATAGGAGTTCACGGATATATTACAATTACAACAGCATACCACGACACTTTTGACATTGCCCAGGAAGATGATCCTTAACTAACGTGCTCTTGCGTATCGTATAATAGAAAAAAATATGATCTAGTCATGATTCACAAGTTGATAAATGGTATGGTGCCCTCTAGTTTTATTCGGTCTCTTCTTCTCCTACAAGAGGTGCTCAATGGAAAATTTAACTTCCCAGAGCAAAAGCAAGGTAAGATCCGCATTTTTCACATATGGAGCAGGGGTTGAATTTTTGAAGCCTTTAAAGGAAAACAATATACCAAACACCCAAAGGCAATTTGAAAGACTGGTTGACGGGTATCACCAGAAAACTTTGTAGTTTGATGTTGTTTTTGAGGTATTGCGTTATTGTGCAAGCCACAAGTCACTTATTTAGTCACCTGTTATCTTGTGTTTGAATCATATGTGAACTTATATATATATATATACAGGGTGGCCCATAAGTCCTGCAACAAAATTAGGAGACCTTATTGGTTGTCTTTTTCCAATTGCAAAACAACCGCATACCAACAGTTATGTAGGATATACTTAGTGCTATACTTCTGGAAATTATCATGGTTGTAGCTGCTCTTATTACAAATTAATGCGCTCTCACGTAAAACTACCGAAAATTCTTCTCTGGCCCGTGGTGGGGCGCTCCCATTCCGATGTGACTAAATTTCGGAAGATTGGTTGTTGAACATACGGTATAATGGTACTGTGTAGGAAAGCTCAGAGGCTTCTCAAGAGTGAACAATGGATGAACGAATCTGAACTACAACAGAAGAACGCTATTAATTTTCTGATCATACACGGTGCAGCAACCAGCTGGAACAAATGCAACATTCAGCCGTGTGCGTAATCTATTACTAAGCAGTATGCAGTTTCTAGGAAACTACAAGGAAAGCTCTACAAGCCCACAAGTGAGACGAAGACTCAGCTATGAGGAGAAGAGAGTAGAAGGAAAAATTTGTAAGCGCAGTTGGAGCGCGTCGTTTGAAATGGGTATTCAGCCTCTAGCGCGCGTGTAGCGCAGTCGGAGGAGGCGCGACTGTCGCGTGCACCCGATACCAGGTTCCTGGTTCGGATTTCTCGCCCAGGCCAACCAAGCCTTCCATCCCTCCGGGGTCGGTGAATTGGTACCAGACTTGTCTGGGAAGGATAGAGCGCTGACTTGTTCATCGGCTGGCCACCGCAAGTCATTGTATGGCCAAATACGCATTCATGTCGCCTCCACGACATCCCGTAGAAGTAGAATGCGCTGGCGCATCCCAGAAGGGATTGATTAACGCCGTACTTTATCCTTTATCCTTTATTCAGCCTCTGCCTCATTTGATGAAAAATTTCTCACAGTTGAGCGATCAGAACGGTCAAAATAATAGTGCGTTTAATGCTACCTTTGCGGGAACCTGATGATATAAAAACAACGGCCACGCATGGCAGGTTTTTGTCATCCACGATTTTCCAAAATGTCTCCCCACACTCCATAGGTTTTTGTGTAAAAATAGTGAAAATCAATAAAAATGTTCGTTTGATAGGAACGAAAACTTAACACCATATATTAGAGACTCAATCGCGCTGTTTAAAGGCAAAATGCACATTCTGGTAAAGCGATTCCTGTAACAGCAAAAGAAAAGGACGTGGTAGCGGTTCTCAGTCCATCTGCAAAATATTGCACCTGCGAAAGACTAGCTGTGAAATTCCTAAATCTTTAGATTTTCAATCTTTATTTATTAACCATCTTAAATAAAATGTCGTGCTCTATAAAGCCTGGAAAACTATTGTTCAATATCTTCTTTGGAACGAATAAGAAGTAAAACTCCGTAAGAGGGGCTACGACGTGAGCTGCAAAGCAACCCACACGATCTGAAGGTTCTTATCAATCCAGGAGTGGTCCCTTATGAACAATACCGCTCCACCATAATCTACAAACAATGGGTAAACAAGGTTTAAAAGTGGTTCAAATTTGGTGCATTCTTAGCCTTTTTATACGCCTATGTTTTTGTTGCAGGACTTATGGGCCACCCTGTATATACCCCCTAACTTATATATATACCCCTATACTTACACCCGCGTATAAAAATAAATAAATAAATAAATATTTGAATGCGTTTTCGGGCACTAGTGTATGGGGCGGTTTCTGCGTCTCCTACCAGCGCGCGCTCTTTCGCAAGGCCTAGGGCGATTTGAACTTAATATAATTGGATTATAAAGCATTTCCGCAAAAAACGACTATGATATTCGTTCTTCCCATGGCAGATTACCCCTAGTAGACCTATTTTGAACAAGATCTAGTGCGGTACACTAAATACACTAGTACTCGTTTTCGTAACGGCGAGATCCTCGACGGTGTGCTATCGAAAACAGTCGTCACCGGAATGAACGTCGCTTACAAAGATCATCATTATGTCACATTCGAAACAAGCAAGTATTCGAAATTCGAATATTATTCGAATTTTCGACCCTCGAATAATCGAATTCGAGTAATTATTCGAATTTTCGACCCTCGAATAATCGAATTCGAATAATTATTCGAATTTTCGAACCTCGAATAATCGAATTCGAATAATTATTCGAATTGGCGAAACTCGAATAATCGAATTCGAATAATTATTCGAAATTGCGAAACTCGAATAATCGAATTCGAATAATTATTCGAATTTGCGAAACTCGAATAATCAAATAATCGAAAATCGAATTCGAATAAATTATTCGAATAATTATTCGAATTCGATTATTCGAGCACAAGTATAGTCGCTATGAATGGCAGGGGCGTTGGCTTCGAGGGAGCAGATTGGGTACAACGCCCAATGTAGTAGCTTTAGTTATTATAGCTTAAAAATTTGAAGAGGTGCTACCATACACCCGCGCTTGAATGACACTGTCAGTTGCGTTGGAGCACATTGTCGTGGAACAGTCTGTAGTTAGTTGTCCCTTCCAAAGCTCAGTTTGCATATTCACGCTTCCATTATTGACTGTATTTCAGTTGTCTAGATTGACCAGAATATACGATTAATGGGCTTATTGAGCTGGTCTGGCCAATACCTGACTGAATAGAAGAAAATGGATGACTGCATTTATCAATTTTTACTTATTCTCTAGTTGCCGTTCAGTTAATATCGCCGGATTCTACTCTAGATTCTCTGTTTTCTGTTTTTACGTTTAGATGTAATCGTGCCTAACTTTGTTTTTTACATCATCCGTGTTTGGGCACACGTGTAGTGCATTAAACAAATAAATAAACAAGACCGATCAAACGGCGCCGGTGGTGTAAAGGCGTAGAGCATTCCCGCCCGGTCAGAGGGAGATGCTGGTTCGAGTCCCGCCTGGTGCTAGAAGTTTTGATCTTCTGGTGACTTGAAATTTTTCCATGGTCTTTGGACTAAATCCTTAAATTTTTGCTATCAACCAAGTGAAAATCGCCACCGCCTAGATGAATACATGGCGCAATCTCTTCCTTAGCACTAAAAGTATGCTTTTTGTGCTTTGAAATAAATTTTACCTTATTCTTTACCAGCCATCCGTGCGGCCTCTCGACCGCACCGACGGCTTTTTGACGGCTTCGCCGTGGCAATAACTTCTCGTCATCAATTGTAGCTGACACCATTGTCATGGTTTCTTCAGGAAGAACATCTTAACTACGTCGATTAGGGCAAGCTAGAAAAAGGCGAAAAAATGGACGACATCCACAAAAACGCTTACTTGCCCAATATCGATTGATGGCGAACGACAGTTCAAAAACGATTTTCAGATTCGTGTTCAGCGACCTCAATTACCCCCAGGGTTGTAGTTTCGTGCCGCTTGAAATACATCCACAAAAAATCGATAATATCGATCGATATCAATTGGTCGACTTCAGATTCGTGTTCGACGACCTCGACTACCGCCAGAGCTAAAGTTTCGTGCCGCTTGAACGACATCCACAAAAATCGATAATATCGATCGATATCGATTGCCTCAAAAACTCCTCCCGTCGATGATCATCTAAATGCCCAGGCACGGTTTCCGACGTGCTGAACAGTGTACGGCTCGCCATGCATGGTTGCTGACGTGTTTGGCACGTCTACGGCTCGCCATGCATGGTTGCTGACGTGTTTGGCACATCTCCGGCTCGCCATGCACGGTTGCCGACGTGTTCGGGACGTCTACGGCTCGCCATGCACGGTTGCCGACGTGTTCGGGACGTCTACGGCTCGCCATGCACGGTTGCCGGTGTGTTCGGCAGGTCTACGGCATCGCCAGGCACGTCGATGTTCAACAATCGCTTCCAATACGCGGTGCCCCCACTCCAGTTGTGACGGACGGAAACACACACACACACACACACACACACACACACACACACACACACACACACACACACACACACACACACACACACACACACACACACACACACACACACACACACACACACACACACACACACACACACACACACACACACACACACAGACACTGCTCCTTTATATATAGTAGGATTGAACGATAAAGAAAAATTTCAAGCAGTGCGGTCACTTCTGAGACTATCCTAATCTTTTTGGAAGGTCTCTAGCTTAATCTTGAAGACGCTCATTTGGGGTTAGATGATATTAAGTTTGATTTTAAAAAAATAGCGTTAAGCCTGCTTAGAAAAGGGTCCAATTTGATTTTAAGCATCCAAAATGACGCCAAAATGTTTATTTATTTATTTATTTATTTATTCAAGCACCTGATAATGCCTAACACTTGGCATTAAAAACAGTCGTGTTCTAATGGATTCCTAATCATGTTGTCCTAACTGTTTGCCTTGGCCTGAATCCGTGCCCTTTTTTCTACTTCAAATTACCTCCCGATATACCGTGGAAGTAGAATGCGTGGCGCATCGTCCCAAATCAGGACTGGTTATCGTCGTCCTTTATCCTTATCTCATGTACCTCCATAGACCTGGTGGTCAGCTACAAGTTAATTCGAAAATTTTTCCTCCTCTCCTTTCGAGCTTTGGCCGTTAAATCGTGCTTTCCCATGCCGATCGATTATCGATTTTCTAACTGCCTATTGATTTGTCGATTTGTGATTGTATTTCAGTGATGGAGAACCGCAATAAGATCCCACCGTTTCGATGGTTCTCTGACGACGTCGCGTTCAGCAAACCTCACACTCACATGCGGCTACTCACTCTTCAGCGATGCAAAACACTGGAGTGCATATTGCGGTAGGTTTCGCGACATCTTTTTCCCAGGCTGTTGTTGGTATCCTTGCTTTACTCGCCACGAATTCTGATGTTCCTGCCTTCCTATGAAGCTGCGTGTGGACAAAGGAAAGGAGATTTGGACTTCTAGTCGGGTGGACCATCGCCTGCGAACAAAGGCCCACTCGTAGGCCAGTTCACGGCATTTCTCTTGTTGTGAACTAGTTTGCTCCCAGTTTTGACGTCGTTGTCAAAGAGTCAGACTGGAGAGCCTCTCCCCCACCGACTAGGATATACTTGAAGGTTTTATCGTTTGGCAAAGCTAGCCAGTTGCTACATATTCCAGCTGAATCGTTTTATACCTTCCTATTCAAAGAAATGTGTGAAACTTCTCTCATTCAAAGAATTTCGTCTACTTCTTGAAAGTTCTGTTCTTTTCATCCTTATCTCCCCTTAAACCACTCCATTTCTTCGTTAATATTTCCTCAGATCTTTTTTATATGAACCGCTGCAAAGCACGTTCAAATTGGCACTTATTCCTTCTCAGTAGTTTGAAAGTACGTAGCGAAGGTTTCCGTCGAGCGCTCCTCTCATGGTGCTTTGAAAATTTGCTCCTTTGTTGAAGAATTTACCACTCGACATATATATTTCGACTGTCGTTGAATCTTGGCATGATTTTTCTTTGTGCTGTAGGATCTCGTGTGAAGCTGTTGAGCCAAGATTGGTATGCTTCTTTACTCGGCTTACGTTTCGGCGTTACCGCCTTCTTCAGAGCCTGGAGAAGACAACAGGAGTTGGGGAAATTACTCGCCCAAGGATCATTCCAAGTTACAGAATATCCAGGACCAAGTGATAGAATGAGACGAAAGGGGGAGTAAGACAACCCGAATAACCTTATGATAGAGCCGAGAGACTGCTAAGTCACCCTCGGATGGAGAAATACGTGGATGAATGAGACTCTCCCTTTGGGCCACGTCTTCAGCAACCTTCTGGTTGGCGACTTCCTGGGTGAGGCACACAGAGGTCGGTAAATGGAGCCAGCTTCTGGATAACGGCCACCCGCTCCTCTTTTCTGTTAATTGCAGGATTCTTGAACGCAATCCACAACGGGGTCTTCCGCGCTGCGATATCGGACTCGCGTGCTAAGATCGTCACCTCCACCCCAATCGGTATAGATAACGCAATGTGGGATGCAATCGCCATTGAGGAAGACAAGTCGTCGTTGGAAGATACCAAGTCACGGATAGCAGTACGGAACATGCTCTGAACAGTGGCCCTCTTAGTACTGGGTGGATTTAAACCCCGCAATTAACAGAAAAAAGGAGCGGGTGGGGGTTATCAAGGAGCCGGCTCCATTTGCCGACCTCTGTGGGCTTCACCCAGGAGGACGCCAACCAGAAGGTCGCTGAAGATGGGGCCCGAAGGGAGAGTCTCATTCATCCACGTCTTTCTCCATCTGAGGGCAACTTAGCAGTCTCTCGGCTGTCTCATGAGGTCAGCCGGGTTGCCTTGCTCCCCTTTTCTCCTTGTCGTTCTATCACTTGCTCCTTGAGCTCCTGTAACTTGAAGCGATCCTTGGGCGGGTGATTTCCACAACTCCTTTTGTCTTCTCCAGGCTCTGAAGAGGGCGGTAACGCCGAAAAGTAAACCTAGAGCATAGCATAACACCCACATTCAATAGGGTTTCTGAATATAAACGGTAACTTGTAAGATGCATAGAGCTTTGCTCGACTTTTGTGAGAGCCAAAATGCCTGAGTTTCGTGTCATAGACACTTTTCGGCGTGAATCTCATAAACGCTAGGACAGAGTTAATCGATCGGATCAATTTTTGGGTGCCAAATTGTTGACGAAAGAACTACGCAACAGCGTCTCAGTCACAGGCCAAAGTGCTCCTACAGATTCTTCTTGCTTGAAGGACATGAAGGGCTTCATATCGTTCGTTCAGGGTATTGGCGAAGAAGTCCAACCAACATGTCTGTGTGCGTAGTGGTGTTATTTGACACCCGGCGGAATGCAGTCGGTGACTGTTCTTGTCTGGCGGATGTCTGCGAAGCGCATTACGTGGCCGGCCCACCTAATTTTCGACGACTTGCACGAGGCGACAGCCTCTCTCATCTTTGAACGTCGACGAAGCTCCAAGCTCCGGAGACTTTTCTCACTTGTGTGAGTCGTGTCACTTCGAGCATCGTCCATCCTGCTTTCGTATGGCTAGGGTCTCTCAGGCGTATATTAGAGGAGGAAGAACGGTGGAGTCGAATCGTTGGGCGAGGAGCCGGACGACGTTGTTCGTCTTCTTCCCCGACGCTCTTGAAAGCTCTTCAAGCCGCTCGTTTCCTCCTGCTCAGTTCTGGCGCTAGATCGTTGGCCATGATGACTTCGCGACCTAAATACACGTAGCTGGAACATTCGGAGATGTCCGCCCATTGAGCGAGAATGGGGTATCAGAAGTTTGTTCGTTTCTCATGCAAAGAATGCGAGATGACTTTCACAGTCTTTATGAACACCATTGTATTGGACATAAAGTCATGCAAAGTCCTGGCTGACAGCAGTTTTTATGTGGAACAGATCTCATTATGAACAAATTCAAACAATCAATGTACGATACGCTTCAGTGAATGCCGAAAAGCTGCCTCTGCAGCTTGCAGTGACGAAGATGGGATTTTCAAGTCCAGTGAGAGGAAAACAATTGTCCCGGGGTTTCACTCCCATATGAGAGATTCTACCGAGATGAATGGACATGATGTATTAGGATAGAAGTAGAAATGCAATAATTTCAAAACTTCAGAGCCGACACGGATGGCTAATAATATGTTGGCAGCCGGCATGTCAGGGCAGGCACAGTGTGGCACCAATCCTGCCGTGTTATCCAGCTATTAGAATTCAATACTGAATCCCTCCATGAACAAGAGCCCCATCGCTACTGAAAGTCGAAACCGGAAAATTTCAAAATTGCCACACAACGTGCATGTATTGTGAATGATTAGTTCATACGCTGTTGAACAAGGATAAATTTCAGCGAGAAGCAGTGAATCAGAAAAGCGCGAAGCGTTCTATTCATTTCGTGCCTACATCGTAAATGGGTACGCAAACTTACTGACTTAGCAGTAAGTGAATTTTTTTGTACATTTTTTATTGCAATATACATTGTTATATAATGCACTAACAAGCAACAAATTAAGTTGAGTACTTAATATGTGTTCTTTGAGCGAAAAAAAACGCAAAAAAACGCCTTTTCGCTTTTTGATAGCGCTCTTCAAATTGCGTGCTTTGAAAAGTAAATCCGATATTTGGGTTCAGCATCCACTGTTCTACCCGATGAAGAGAAAAACGCCAAGTAATGTTAAAAATGCTAATTTGATGACCCATTATCAAAATCTGACTTTTGGATGTAAGTATCTCCCGCTGGGTGTAGTCCGCCGCGCTCACCAGAACATAGGGTCATCAAATCAACACTTTTAATATTTTCTGGGTGATTTTTTTCATCGGATAGATCATTCGATTCCGATTCCAAGTATCGAATTCATTTCTCAAAGCACGCAATTTGAAGAGCGCTATACAAAAGCGGCGGTAAAGGCGTTTTTTCCGCTTTTTCGCCTAAAGACCAAACATTAAGACCGGTATTGTAGTTGACTTCTTCACTTATAACCCTCTTCTTCTTCTTTTTCTTCTTTTTCAATAGCGTTTGTTCCGCTTGGTGGCGGGGTCCGCTCTTCTGGTCTGGTGACGCCACTTCTCCCGATCAAACGCTTGGTCGGGATGGACACCAACTAACTTCATGTCCGTATGCAACGTATCTAGCCAACGTTGTTTCGGGCGTCCTCTGGGCCGTTTTCCAGGGACTTCAAGATTCAGGCCAATCTTACACACGGTGTCGTCGTTAGCGCGAAGGACGTGGCCATACCATCGTAGACGTGCTTCGCGCAAATTGTCAGCTATCGAGGCGACACCGAACCTTTGTCGCATGGTTTCATTGCGAAGGCGGTCCAGTCGCGTTACTCCAGCCGTCCACCTTAGCATTTTCCTCTCCATTACACTGAGATGGTTTTCAGTTTCCTTCGTCACAGGCCAGCACTCAGCACCGTACGTCGCTTCTGGGCGGACGACTGCTCTATACACCTTTGACTTCACTTATAACCCTCGAGTTAGCTAATTTTAAACAGGTTTTCATAAAGAGAGACGAAATAAGATATGCTCAATGCTGTTGTTTGCTTTCACTGTTGTCATTATAGCGTTTTTGTAGCGGTGGCGCGTGTAGCGCAGTCGGAGGAGGTGCCGGCTGCTGCATGCACCCGATAGCAGGTTCTTGGTTCGGATTTCCCGCCCAGGTCAACCAAGCCTTTCATCCTTCTGGCATCGAATGTATATCCGATGCACAGTAAAAAATTTTAACGTTGATACGACGATCCATATTCAGAATGTGATTTTGGGTTTAATTATCTCCCACGAGGAAAAGGGTTCGCTGCGCCGATCAGAATATAGGCCTTCGAATCAACATTTTTAATATTTACTGGGCGTTTTTTAGCATCGGATAGATCATTCGATGATGATTCCAAAAATCTGACTTAATTGTCAAGGCACGCAATTTGAAGAGCGCTGTCAAAAAAAGCGGCGAAAAAGCCGTTTTTTGCACTTTTCGGCACAAGGACCAAAAGGTACAGCTGGTGTTGCAATGTGATAGAAAGTTGTATATATCATTTTCATGTTGAATTGGACACTTTTCAAGTCAAACTGGGCACTCTTCTAAGCTAGCCTAAGGCTTTTTCCAAGAAGGGGCGAACATTTTTTGTTCTTGGAAAATTTCAGTATAACTATCGTTGAAGTGCCGGTGGTGTAAGGCGAACATCGCTGCCCGGAAAGCAGAAGATGCGGCTTCGAGTCCCGCCTGGCGCAAGAGTTTTGATCGCAACAAAACATCCTGTAACAACATATAGCCTCTCTACGAGCCGCTCCAGGCTTAAGCAAATGTGTTAGAACATTATCGTTGAAGATTTGATTCATTTACCCAATAAGTGAACACATTGTTTGAAATTTTATACAATCTTTATAGTTTGAACAAGTAATGGTTTAAATGTGACTTTAAAGAGTAGGAAAAGGCGGCCATTTTTTAGTGCTAAAAAAGATTGAGCCATGCCCTCCTCCAAGACGTGGCAATTTTTATTCAATTTATAGCAGAATTTTTGTTTGCATGGAGTTTGTAACCTTTACTTCACTTACCTGTTAACGATACAACAACAAAAACTGCAAAGATCACACACACCCTCACTTTGACAGTGACATTTATACTATCAATCAAATAAAAGTTGCAGCGAACGTTTTGATGTTCATGGCGCAATCTGATCTCTCAATGCGCTCAGAACCTGCTTTTTAGCTGCGCTTTTAAGAAAAATTTAAGTACTATTTTGTTCTCGAACTACACGGCCATGGTCTGCCGAAATCGGGTGGCCTATGGTGAGGCCACCCGATTTCGGCAGACCATAAGTCGCTCAGGAATTTCATTTTGCAATTTCGACACCCACAGTCGTAATCGCCATTTTGAGCTCTTTCTAATGATCCTGGTCTCATCTTGAAGTGCCATGGGAGGTCGAAACCCTTCCCCAGTAAAAAGAAAAATTTTGTAAAAATTTCTAAATTGCTGTACATACTTATTACTCATTATACTTATTACAATCATTATGGTAGGTAAACTAAACAATTTCACAGGTTCTACCAAATATTCCTTAAACAAGGAATTATTCTAACGATCTTACTGGCTCTGCCTGGAGGTTATTTCGTTCTGTAAGAGTTCGCTTTGATTTCAAAAGCCTTAGGATAGCTTGGAAGAGCACCCAATTTGATTTGAAAGGTGGCCAAGTCTATGTGAGAGTTCTAAAGTAATCTCTGGCTACTCCATAACTCAACGATAAAGCTGTTTGGAGCCTATTTGATGGCGAAATACATGCAGCACTCCAGATGGAGGCAGTTAAGGAGCATGTGAAGTGGTTTATGCGATGATCCGAGCTGCAATACATACCCGACGACGACGTCGTTTTTCCACCGTTGTCCAGCGATCCATCATCCCCTTTAAGCTGAACAATTGCCCTTCTTTCCACAGTGGAAGAACGTCTGCCGATGGTGTAATGGCGATCATCTCATTCATAAAACTACGGGGAGTTGGCTGGAGTTGGAGGGATCACCCATATTCCGGCACTTGGGATGCGCCGTGCACTCTATTTCTGGACGGTGTGCTTTAGAGGCTGCACTGATACGTTTGCGTGTGACTCACACGAGGAGAAAAAATTGTTGTGGAAGTCTTGTGCTTCTCTCGTATAGGCTCTCGGTCGTTCAACGACCCTGGTGCAGTGGATAGTTCGGTTGCCTCGTAAGCGAATCGTAATCGATTTGCTTTGCGTGCTGGAACTGCCCCTCCTCCTGACTAAACTGCGTGTCCCTTATTCATAGCACTCCGAAGGCAGAAAACGTCTTTCCATCGACTTCAAAAAGGAAGAAGAAGGACGAGAAGAAGGATGAAAAGAAAGAGGAGAGGATTTGATGATAATGATAATGACGACTTCGTTGAAGTTTTGAATTCGATGGCGTCATCAAATGTTATAAAAATTATATAGGGAATGGGCGCGTGGTAGCGCAGTTGTAGGAGGCGCTAGCCGTCGCGTGCACCCAGGTCCCGGGTTTGGATCTCCCAAACAGACCCACCAAGCCTTCCATCCCTCCTGTCTTGTTGACGTGGTACAGCTTCTGTTTTACCATAAAAGCAGCATCGGTTACTTAAGGAAGTGGAGCTAGTATTCATTAACGAAGGCTTATTTTAGGGATTCGCTGTGTAGTGGTATACCGTGAAAAAGACTCGTAGTTGATCCCATCTATGTCAAGAAGGTCAGCCATTGGTGGAAACAAAATAGCGAAGGCCATCAAGAAAAGCTTTCTTCTCGGAACTTTCTGACTGGCGTAGAACATCATTGGCCTAAGGTGACCGCCATCTCACGCTAGGATTTGCCGGGTTCCTGGAAGATTCAACGATGAGTATGGGGCTGTTGAGGGCAACAAGATCTATGCTTCAGTCGGCGGGTGGGGCGGAGTTACTAAAGCTATCAGAGTCTATTGCCTATACGCCTAATCGATATTGGTAGCTTTCGTATCACCGCGCTGAAGTATAAATCTCTCCTTAGGACCTGTTCATAGCTCGCGATAGAGCCGCAGAGTCATTTCAATTTTCTGAGCGATCGATTCGTATGCTTTTCACTGGCGACCCAGTCACAGCTGTCACGGAGTATGAACAAGCCCTCAGACCTCGTTCGAATTTGAATTTGATTGTAAATAGTGTGCTATTTAAAGGTCGTGTGTTCCCATCTCTCCAGCCGGACGAGTTTGATTGCAGCGTTCCCAGCGCGTTGATGTTCCTCATTCACACTCTGGTGCGGCTCTTCACATACCGGAAATACCATACGTCGTGCCCCGCGTGAGTCCGCTGCACCGGTGGTAGAACTCATGCGGCCCTCAACCCGAGGCCACGTGAGGCACAATCGGTGTCGAAGTCTTACCCATGCGCGCTAGCTCTTACATTACCTGCCTCGTTAGGGTGAGGCCCTATTTGCCCCGACATAGCACACCTCATACCAATGCGGATGTTATTTAGGATCTGTCCGCGGACTGCACCTGCGCTGCCCCCCCCCCCCGGGCGACTCTCGCCCATCTTC
Organism: Heligmosomoides polygyrus bakeri; assembly: GCA_947359475.1. Taxonomy (NCBI): domain Eukaryota; kingdom Metazoa; phylum Nematoda; class Chromadorea; order Rhabditida; family Heligmosomidae; genus Heligmosomoides; species Heligmosomoides polygyrus. Next base: position 7,502,388 of record OX375865.1, read on the forward strand.
ACATCACTCTCGTGATACAATTGAACCAGTCGACCTGCAGTATTACCACTGCGCTCAGAATAAACCTTCCCCCGCTCTCGAGTCACATGACAATGCGCATCAGACAATATGCTTCATAGCAATCTAATATACACACAGTGGACATCAATATGGAGCACAACTGCCTACGAGTTAAGGCTGAGCCCCGCCACGTTACCTACGGGTCAGCCCCAAGCGCAAGCCGCAGATCCTTCCTCGCTCCTACCCTGGAGCCTGCGCTCACGAGGGCGGTGGCTCGGTCGGCCTCTGCGATTACCTCTGTTATCGTCTCTGCGCGTCCTGTTCTGGTCGTCCTGGAGTCCTGCGCGGCTGGTCGAGTCGAAGTCCTGGTAGAGTGGACACTGCGCTGACGATGGATGTCGGAGCGGAGAGCGGACCGACCGCTCGGAGCGACGACGAAGCCGGAGACTGCCGGGTGCGCGCGGGAAGGCGTTTATAGTGCGTCGCGGCGCGTGCGCGCGACCGTATGCCCTCCGCGGCGGGACCAGTGCGCCTCCAAGCGTGTGTGCCCTTGAAGAGTCGTGATGGAGCGTGGCGAACGTCACGACACCATAACTTCAAGAAAAATCGCTGAACGTGATCCCTCTCCAACGCCCTGAATGGCATGACCTTGTCCGCCACCTCTTCCTGAAGCGCAACGAAGAAGGTTCTGCCGACTTCTGCACCGACTTCTTCGACAGTCACGTCCACCTGCCCCCATGCCATCTTCCGTGGGCTGGATACGTCATCCCCTCTGTTCTCCCTGCCGAGATCCGGCACGCCGTCTAGTCGGTGAAGAAACGTACAGCACCCGTTCCCGAACATTTGAAGAACCTCCCGCCAGCGCTCATCCATACCCCGGCGCGGCTCTTCACGCGCTACCTGTCGGAGTGTAAGGTTCCATCTCACTAGGGAATCGTTTCGAACTCCCATGGAATTTCAAGTTGAGACCAGGGTCATAAGAAGGAGCTCGGAATGCTGACTACGAATATGTGTGTCAAAAATACAAAATGAAATTACTGAGCGAACCTGCCGAAGTTGGGTGGCCTGACAATAGGCAGGCCGTCCGAAGGAGTTGGGGCGAAAGCGATGAGTCATAGAGACTTCGTAAGAATGGGTCGCCAGTTGTGGAATTAGCGCAGTAGTAGTGTTCCCGTTGGTGACGTGTGAAGTCGTTGGTTCGGTCCCAATTGGTGCTGCATTTTTTGTACATCATGAGATATTTTCGAATTGCCCTTTTATCCTAAAATTGTGACACGTGATGGATTAAATAGCCGGGAAAACTATCATAAATAGCCGGAAAAACTATCATACACGTTGGTGAAAATTCCTTGAGAGCAAAAACTGCTATGCTGACATTTTTATTCGCAAGGTTTCAAACGGACTCGTCATCAATGACACATCTGACCCCAAAATTTCATCCGTTTCCACATCAACTGAGGCTGCAGTACCGTCGTATAGAACAGAGGCGAACCTTCTAGCTACCTTTTTCTCTTCACGAGTTAGTGCATCGTTGTCGTCTGGCACCCCAAATTCAGCAAAAAGCACCACCCCTGCTAATGAAAAGGACATAGTGAGTGAAGAAAAAGTAGTGGATTGACGACATTTTGGGCTTCCTCATCATACATTCTGCTTACCTTTTTGCTTCACACATTTTTTTTACTTTGTACCAGGAATGCCAAGGTTTTTAGAAACATCTATTGTTGTTCAGTATATGATTTGAACTCTCATCATCATCATTTTCAGTAGCGTTTGTCCCGCTTGGTGGCGGAGTCCGCTCTTCTGGTGTGGTGACGCCATTTCTCCCGATCAAATGCTTGATCGGGATGCACACCAGCTATCTTTAAGTCTAAGTGCAACGTGCCAAAGCCAACGTTGCTTCGGGCGTCCTCTGGGCCGTTTTCCAAGGACTTCAAGGTTCAGGCCAATCTTACAGACGGCTCTTTCTAATGATCCTGGGGTCGTTAGCGCGAAGCACATGGCGATACCATCGCGGACGAGCTTCTCGCAACTTGTCGGCTACCGGAACGACACCGAACCTCTGTCGCATGCATTGCGAACGCGGTCCAGTCGCGTTACTCCGGCCGTCCACCTTAGTATCTTCGTATCCATTACATTGAGGCTTTCAATCTCCTTCGTTACGGGCCAGCACTCAGCACCGTACGTCGCTACTGGGCGGACGACTGCTCTATACACCTTTGACTTGAGGTACTCAGGTATTGTCTTATCGCAGAGCACCCCAGCCAGCGAGCGCCATTTGGACCAGGCTGCACTCACACGTGCGTTCACCTCCAACTTTAGGCTGCCATTGGACGTGACTGTTGACCCAAGATACTTGAAAGATGTGACTCGTGAGAGCTCAGTACCATTGATCTCGATAGATCCGAGCTCATTCACATCCGTCGTCAAGTACTCCGTCTTTTTGACGTTCAGCTTGAGTCCAAACAATGCCAAGCGATCGCACCATATGATTTGAACTCTATTTGTGCAAAGTAGTTAATAAAGATGTCACCGTGGCAGTTTTTTTTGCCTTCAAACATTTTTACAAACGTGTATGATAGCTTTTCCGGCTATTTAGTCAGACACGTGTCATAATTCAGAATAAAAGGTAATTTTTAAGATAAATTATGATTTGCAAAAAAACCGGCAGCAATGGGAACCGAACCAACGATATCACACATGGCGAGCAGGACCACTACCCCTACGCCGCCGCCGCACCTGGGGGTTCTTACGGAGCCCCTATGACTCGCTGCACTCACGCCAGTTCATTCGCAAGGCCATCCTGCTTCGACAAGTCATAACTCGCTCAGGAGTCTGATTTTTGGAATTTTGACACCCACATTCTGGCAAGTAACCTTCCGAGCTCTTTCTAATGATCCTGGGGTCGGATTCATCAAAGTTACTGCAGTAACTTTGACGAATCCGGCCCCTGGTTTCAGCTTGAAGTTCCATGGGAGGTCGAAACCTTTCCCTAGTCAGTGGATGACCAGCAAGACCGTCTTGCTGTGCAAGAAGGGGGCGTGCACGACATTGGCAACTATCGCCCGATCTGCCTGCTGTCCGTGGTCTATGTACAACATGTTCACTCGAGTGATCCTGAATATGATTAGCCGAACGCTGGAATTTCGGAGAGGATTCAGCACGATCGACCACGTGCACACCATTACGAAGCTCGTTGAAGTGTCGCGAGAGTACATACAAGCTGCAGCTGTGTTACGTTCATCGACCTGAAGAGGGCATTCGACTCTGTCGAAGCTGAGGCGGTCATCGAAGCCCTGCTCACTCAGGGCGTTCCTACTCAGTACATTAGAGTCCTTCGAGAGCTGGACAGTTGATTCACGACCAAGATCTCACCATTCTACAACGACGTCGTCATCGACGTTAAACGAGAGGTTCGGCAGGTGGATACCATATCCCCGAAGCTCCTCAGCGCCATACTCGAGATATGAAATGGGATCTGATTTTCAGATGTGAAACGTCTTCACAATTTGACAACCGTTATCTTTTGCCCATAGTTCGCTTGGCTAGTATTTTCCTCGTCCCCGTCGATCAGTATTAATCTGGACCGTGCGAGGTGTCGAGCCGTTCAGAAAGTTCGAAACAAGTGCTGATTTCAGACAGCGGAGGATATCCACGCCTCATCCATCATACTACATCTGCACGTGTCTATTGTATCCATTTCAATTGATATTGATGCATTCTTTCATTTCGTCGACGAGCTGTCCTCATCAGCCCGACGGTTTCCAATTCAAACTGTACTGTTCGCTTGGAGAAGGTGCTTCTCTCGTTGCGAAAGTACAGAGGGATTGCTCAAGATTTTTCGCTTTCGAGTCGATAGCTCATGTTAGTTTCTGGTCGCTCTCGTGTCTCAGAGTCGGCATTCCCGGCTGTTAGTGGGGATCAGCTGTTCAGTTGCCTTTCACCTCTATTATTTAGAAGATAACAGATCTTCTCTGATTTCCTTGAGTCTAGACAAGCAAATTGCTACTATTTTACGCCCGGCTGAGCATTTTCGACTACTGGACTCACTCTTGACATTTGACACACTTTAAGTTTTTTTGGTTGACATTTGACACACGTTAAGTTAAGTTCCTACAACAGGCACATGGTTCCGTCGGTAACCATGTGCCTTTCACTCTGACTCGACGGATCTCCACGACTTCACTTTCTCACTTTTTTCTTTCTACCATATGCCGGTGGTTTTTCCTGGTTTTTTAATGTTCACACTTGCAAGACCTATCAATAACTGAACTATATCGATCCGTATCGATCGATAAAGCGGGCAAAGGCGAAGCCAGCTCAACACGTTGACGACGTGAGCGATTTTCGCATGTCTGGAGTGTGAGACAAAGCACGCCGCACAAATGTGACACTGCATGCTGTCACCCAAACTTCGTCTAAGGATAAATTTCGGATGCCAAACATGATGCTAATGTTGCTCTCAACAGTTACGCCCAGTTACTCCCACCGTATTTCTATAATTTTATTTTTATTTATATTTACTACTATTATTTTATATTTATTAGTATTTATTTTTATTTTATATATTTATTCATTATATTTTTTATTTTGGGCGCGTGGAGCGCAGTCGGAGGAGGCGCCGGCTGTCGCACCCGATACCAGGTTCCTGGTTCGGCTTTCCCGCCCGGGCCAACCAAGCCTTCCATCCCTCGGGGTCGGTGAATTGGTACCAGACTTGTCTGGGAAGGATAAAGCACTGACTTGTTCAGCTGACCACCGCAAGTCATTGTAAGGCCAAATACGCATTCAACACGCCTCCATGACATCCCTTAGAAGTAGAATGCGTGGCGCATCCTAAAGAGAATTAAATAACGCCGTCCTTTATCCTTTTTTATTTTATTTTATTTTAAGAGAAAAATGATAAATTAAAATTTGCCTCAAAGTAGAGCAAACAATTGGAGTTCCGAGCTTCGCCGACGTAAGAAGTTCAGAGACGCTGTCGCGTGGTCCAAGTTGTCGAAAATTAGGTGGGCCAGCTAGGTATCGCACTTCGCAGACACCCTCTGGACGAGAGCCGTTGCCGACTGGATTCCGCGGGATGTCAAGAGAACACCAAGATGCCCACCAACGCGTTGGTCGGACTTCTTCGTGAAAGCCCAGGACAAAAAATATGACGCTCTTCGTCCTTTTCATCGTCTTCAGGGGCTTAAACATTGCTCGAGGCATTCTACATTTCTTATTCACCCTCCCCTTGACAAACCTGATACGAATTCACCGACCATGGAGGGATGGAAGACATGGTTGGTCCAGGAATGAAATCCGAACTAAGAACCTGGTATCGGCTGCACGCGTCAGCGAACCCCTCCATCGACTGCACTACCACGCGCCTTATGTAACAAATACCTTTTTAATTTATCTGCATATCATCATGGAAGTATATTTCGTGGCGCGATTCTAACAAGAGGCCTTCTTGAACCCTTTGCTGACCCAGAAATCTGCTATAGCTTAAATGGTAAGGTGGAAGCCGATCCCGAAAAAGTTTTCTTAACAATTTGCCTAAACCTCTATGACATCGGACAAATCGACGTCCGCACAGCTGTGAATGGCGATAACATAGTAGACTATGTGGTTCGGCACAATGGATTTCTGCAGTAAACACGCGTGTTATTCCTTTCCACGAAACATTCTCGTGCACTCTACATAACCAATGACGGAGCGTTGATTGTTCTCAACAACACGATTATCTCGCACTTGCTCTTTTCAAGGAATAGAGTGACTTTGTCCAAAGTAGGGCTCTGTTCCACGTTCCGTAGACGTGTGATCAAAGTACTCCTTTTGAAATTGACGCCGATAGAATATTCCTTACCAATATTTATTGCTAATAAAAAACTTTAAAAAAGAAGAGTGGATTGAAAGACGGTCTCTGCGCCCCACTTTTTGGCTCATCAGGGAGATTGGGAGATTGGCTTGTAAAGACTGTGATGAAAAGCATTATTTTGCTCTTCCGAAGCTTACGCATGTAAATTGCAAAATTCATGGAAAGAAGAAAGGTAGGGTTAAAGAGTGAACTACCGATAAGGTACATGCATGTCGCGAATACGTACCGTGCAGGTGCAGGAACGCACCTCAGCTGCTACCGTAATCTCAGCGGTCAATCATGTGCTCCTGTCTGTGCGGCTTAACCGGTGCGTGATTGGCTGCCGCGCTTACGGTAGGAGCCACGGGGCGTTTCCCCACTCTCCGCAGTGCGCCTTCGCGACATGTACCCGTTTTAGGAGCAGAGTGTTTCTGTATCTCTACATATAACTAAGATAAGATTCGATGGTAAAGAGTGGCCAATTCGGCAGAACGAACAGCTGGTCTACGAACAACTCAGCCTTTGTTTCCTCTTCTTGCCTAGCCGAAGCGAATAATTGGTTCTAAAGTTGCCTAAGACGCTTCTAGCGTAGTCGGAGAGGGCGCCAGCTGTCGTGTGCACCAGATCCCAGGTTTCTGGTTCGGATTTCCCGCCCAGTCCAACAAACCTTCCGTCCCTCCGGGGTCGATGAATTGGTACCAGAGTTGTCTGGAAAGGGCAAAGCGCCGACGTTTTGATCGGCTAGACACGTCAAGTCATTGTATGGCCAAATACGCATTCAACTGCCTCCACGACAAGTAAGCGTTTACTCTAGGGGCAGTCAATCAATACAAAAACATGGAGTTTTTAACGGATGCGTGGCGCAGTTTTTTTCAACGAATTTTTTAAAGAATCCTTTGTCGATTTATGTTAAATCATCAGAATTCTTTTAAAAGTTTACATGGTTGTTTCAATTGAAATCAGTAGAAGCGGTTCATTAAGCATTTCCGTTACAGCAACTGAAACATTTTGAAGGAAACTGAACCCTTGAAATCAAACTGAACACCTCTCAGATGAAGAAATATAAAATAAAACTACTATGAAATAAGCTGCCATAACGATGTTTTGTTGCGATCAAAACTTCTAGCGCCGGGAGGGGGGGGGGGGACTCGAATCCTACCTCCCGATATACGGGTGAGTGCTGATGGGTCCCACAAGTGTGGATGTTGCGTTCGATCAAACGGTACTGGTGGTGTAAGGGCGTAGAGCATTCCCGCCCAGTCAGATGGAGGTGCGGGTTCGAGTCCCTCCTGGCGCTTAAAGTTTTGATCGCAACAAATCATGACTGCTTACAGCCTCGATACCAACCACTTGAGGCTTAAAGAAACTGATTTGACACGCTTCTATTGTAAAATAGGTTTTATTTAAAACGGCTAAAATAAATTTTCGATATGAATGATTATTTAAATACACTTTCTTTAGAAATGTATAATTCGCTAATCGCAAGAAATGAGTACTATGGTGCTTTTCTCACGATTTTTTTAAAGCAAAAATGACTATGAACTTTTTTATAGCGCGGAAGCCAGAAATTTTCAGTGTGCTTTAGGAATACATCCCGCTTTGCATTAGTCAAGCGTGTCTCTGTGATTCTTTGATTGATAGACAAATTCTATCTGCGTTAAGCTACGCACTTGTTAACGGTGAAACTGGGGAAATTTCAGAAAATAGAGATGTAATCGCTTTACATCTTGAAGTAAGCAGCATTTACACTGTCCATAAACCGCAAATCGACGTCGAGTGCACGGCGCTTTCTCTCCTTACAACACTACACTAAGAACTGACGTTTTCTTGCACTGTGACACAAGCTTAAAAACGTTATTTTTTCTAAAAGAAGATAAGAATTCCGTGGAATCTGCACTTTCACATTTTGAGATTTAGATTAGTGATGTATTTTTCTTCAAAGAAGGTAACAATCAATTTTTAACGACTCGATGAGTGGACTAGTTTGAAACTAGATCTCGTTATTTAACAGCGATCGCTTTTTTGAGATAGGTGAATTATCAGTCTTCAAAGAAAGTCTCAGTAAATTTTTAACAGTTCGATGGGAGGGGCTAGTCTTGAAACTGATCTCGTTGTTCATTGATGTTTTGGGCATACGCTTTTCTTCGAGTAATTTTTAAGCCAAAGATTTCTTCGAAACTTCTTAAAGATTGTCTAATTTAATTTTTAACTTTTATGCTCATATCAGCGGCCGGCTCATTCTGATATCACGGGTGAGTGCTGATCAGTATGTACTTGCTAGGAAGATACGTGAATGTTCCGACTATCAAACAGCTGGTGTAGGGCTTAGCATCGCTGCCCGGAAAGCGGAATCTTCGGGTTCGAGTCCCGCCTTGCGCAAGAGTTTTGATCGTAATTAAACATCCATCTAGTAACTGTCTAGATTAACGTTGTGCATCTCCTGCGGGCGATTTCAGGAGCGAGGTCGTTATCCATGTTCAGCTCTCTTCCCAGATAGACGTAGGAATCGACCTGTTGTAGAGCGACTCCATTTAACCTTACGAGTCCCATGTCACATCACTGGTTGACCATAAATTGTGTTTTGGACATATTCATGTCCAATCCAATCTTCATACCTGCCACATTGAGCTCGTTCAGCATTTCCTCGACTTCTGCCATGCTGGTAGAGATGAGAACAATATTGTCGGCGAAGCGAAGGTTGCTGATCCGTTTACCGTTGACAAGGCAGCCTTTATCGTCCCAGTTCAAGTCCTTCATGGCATCCTGGAGTGCCGCTGTGTGAATAGCTTGGGAGAAATCGTGTCTCCGTGCCCTACCCATTTCCTAACAGGAATTTTAAGCTTTCGGTCGAACAACTGGATGGTAGTCGATGTGTTCAAGAGGCATTCGTCGAAAGGTCGGATGTAGGGCGATGGTATACCAGCACAAGCGCGTACAGAATAGCATTGACTTTCACGGAGTTGAACGCTGGTGTCCCATGTAATCAAAATTGCCACCACGCCATTGAACCGTCAATTATTCGCTTAGAACAGTCGAACCACGATCCCCCACATGTTCTTCTCCATTCGGTTGCTGTCAGGTGAGCAGACAGGCCAGTACGTCACTTGAATGTTGTGACGGTGGAACCAATCTTATGTCGAGCTAAACACATGGACTGGAGCGTTGCCTTGCTGCAGAACATGTGTCTGCCGCCTTCTGCCTCTCAAGAAGGGAGGAAGGCTAGGCTCCACTACACCGTGACACTCCAGCTGAGCATGGAGATTAAGGAAGCTAAGCTTCAGCTTTCCGCTGTTGCAGAAGCCGGCTCATGCCACTAGTGAAGCGCCTCCAAAGTTTCGACGACGGGGGCTTTGCGTAGGTCTCTCCAGTAATGTCGGTATCCGTAGGGACCATCGAGATTCAATTTTTTCATCTTTACAAACGACAAAAATCTAATCTAGATGGTCCCGACGGATACCGACATTACTGGAAACACTTGCGAGCAGCCTCCGTCGTCGCAACTTTGGAGGCGCTCCATTAGTGGCATCGGCCGGCTTCTGCAGCAGCGAAATGCTGAAGCTTAGTTTTCTTTCATGTCGCATGTTCAGCCTGGAGTGTCAAAGTGCATTGGAGTCTGTACGTCCTTCTGGCTTGAATTTTTGACAGCCTCTCCTTCTATTTCCTATTTAAGGAGCCCCGTTGTCTTACTCCGATAGGCTTCAGTAATGGTAGTGTTGAATAAAATGGCCAATGAAACCTGTTGCTTCAGAATCGTCCTGGCAGTGCTGGAGTCGGTGACAGAAATCTATTGGCCCTGCAAAGCGAGAGAGCGAGGGAGAACTTTCCATAATGCTCCAATCCAGTCATCCTATGTCTATCTTCTGTCTTCTCAAAGACCGCCCTAAAAATGCAGCTCTAACGAGTTGGGCGGCGAGACATTGCCCCCATTGGCAGCCGCGCTGCTGAGTACCTCGCCCACCGCGCTCTTTCTTACTTTTTTCCTTGTTTTTCGAGCACCTTGAGAACTCTTTTTCTCATAAAGACAATATCTAGGATTCACTTACTTGATTACTTTGAAAATATCTTCTATAATTTCCTTATAAATAAGAAATAATAGTCGAGGAAAGTCGGAGAAATATAAAAAGTTCTGGTGATATGAGTCTGGTTCAAGGTGTTCATCAAGATTGGTACCAGATTCTAGCTTACGTCTCTTCGGACAAGCTGCATGAATCGTATTCGGAGCACGTTTAGTGCACTTGGAGGAGGTGTCGGTTGTCGCATGCACCCGATACCAGGTTCTTGGTTCGGGTTTCCCGCTCGGCCCAACCAAACCTTCCATACCTCCGGGGTCTGTGAATTGGTGCCTTGGTGCCAGACTTGTCTGGGAATGGTTAGAGGACCGCTGACTTGTTTATCGGTTGGCCGCCCCAAGTCACCGGATGGCCAAATACGCATTCACATCGCGTCCACGATATCCCTTAGAAGTGGAATGCGTGGCGCATCCCAAAAGTGACTGAGTAACGCCATCCTTCGTCATTTTTTTCGCCTTTTTAGTGCCTGGAAATAGTCGAAGGGACATTAGGAAACTATTCCTTAAAACGCCATTATATTTTATTAGAAGAAGCTAAGAATTAGAATTAAAATTATAAAAAGGTAATTATAATATTAGAGAAATGAAAGAAAAAAGAAATTTAAGAAATAATTATAAAAGATAATTGAAGTTTTGAAAAAAATTGCCAGCCTCTGATGGATACCTGTGGAATGCGCCATGGATTTGACCTTGGCGTGACATAGTGAGGGGTGTTTGAGTCTGTGATCTAGAATAAGCGTTAAAAAAACATTTTCTGGAATCTATCCTAGTTGGAGGGGGAAGGACACATGGTGCAAGAAAATGGTTGTAAAGGGTAATTGAAATTTTGAAACATTGTAAGCCACTACTCTGTGGGATGCGCCATGCATTCGACTTTTGCGTGGCATTGTGGAGGCTGTTTGAATCGTTATTTTGCAGAATCACAAAGGAACAAATTCGTATCTATCCTAGTCGGGAGGGGGGGGGCACATGGTGTTTCGATTCACTATTCCCTCTCTTGTGCTTGTTCGAGAGTGTTCTTCACCTGGTGTCCCACGATATTGGCTGTTCCTTTGGAAATGCAGCTAATGTGGTGATATGGCATAACAGTACGACCACAACTGTCACCTTAGGGTTGCCCCCACCCGACTAGGATAGATCTATATATTCCTATCCCTATCCATATAAGGCGGCGCTCGATCTGTGAACTCCAAAATCGTAAGATTCTGTTGTTCTCCTTGACAGCAGATCGAGGAATACGTGGCTGCCAATCTTCAGCTTTGACTTAGTGAAAAAATGTTCAAAAAACAGTAAATTAGAAATATATCGAATATCGCAATTTTTTCTACAATTGTAAGCAGTTAGATAGATTTTCTATTTTTGCAATGCAGTTTTCTCTCTCTTAAAATCTTTAAAAATTTTACGAAACTCTCTTCACTTTCCTTCAGCTAACAATAAGAGCAAATACAAAGACTTTTGTGATGGTTTCGACGACAAATGTATGAGCTACAGGCCAAGTAAGAGACTCAAGGGAGTTCAACCACATTTCAAGCACATTTTCAGTGCAAATCGGGAAGTCTCAGGTTTACTTTGCAAGGTTTAAAGAAACTGCTTTTATTTATTTATTTATTTTATCCAATCAAATAATAAAACAAGTAATTTACAAGGCGGAAAGCATGACAAATCTATGATTGGTTATATAATAAGGAATAAGGAATCTTTTGCTAGCTGAGAAGAGCTCATGATATAGATTCATTTATAGAATTTTCACATCAAATTGGACACTTTTCACGTCAAATTGGACACTCTTCTAAGCTGGTTTTAAGATTTTTGAAATCCAAGCGAACTCTTCCAAATTGAAATTGAAACCATTAAACTAAAGACTCTCCAAAAATTAAAGAATAACTTTTTGATCAAGGAACATTTTGGTATGACTTTCTTCGAAGTTTTAGTTTACTTTCCAATAAGAGAACACGTGGTTTGAAATTTTATTTAAAAAAATTTTCCCAAGGAAAAACAATGGCTTAAAGCTTGTTGTTGAAGAGCAGAAAGGTGGCCATTCTATATTGCCAAAACAGAGGTCGCGGCATGCCCCCATCTCGAACTTCGCGATTTTTATTCGATTGATAGCAAAATTTCTGTTTGCATGCAGTTTCACAGTTTCGCTACACAAACAATTGTAAAAAAATACACATATGCAGACTTTCTTGCTGCATGCAAGCAGTATTTACGCTATCAATCAGATAAACATAGCGACTTGCTCTCTGAGTGCATGGCGCGAGACAGGTTTTTAATGCACTACATGATTGCTGCCCATGATTTCTGTGCTTTTAGGACAAAGTTTAATTTATAATTTTTCTCTCGGAAAATAAAAATTGTATAAAATTATAACACTCATTCGGGCAGCTGAAGTAAAAAAATCAAAAAAGTTATTCTAAATTTTCCTAGAACGAAAAATTATTGAATTGGAAGACGTTCAGTTTGATTTCAAAGTTCATAGGCCAGCTTAGAAGAGTGTCCAATATGACGTGAAAAGTGTCCAATTCGACGTGAAAATGGTTTATACCACCACAAGGGTGAGCGTAGCGCTGTCGAAAGAGGAGCCTCCTGTCGCGTGCACCTGATGCAGGGTTTCTTGGTTCGGCCAACCAAACCTTCCATCCCTACGGGGTCGGAGAATTGGTACCAGACTTGTCTGGTGGGGACAAAGCGCTGACTTCTTCATCGACTGGTCACTGTATGGCCAGGTCATTGTATGGCCAAATACGCATTCAAAGCATATCCACATCTTCCCGTAAAAGTAGAATGCGTGGCGCATCCCAAAAGCAACTCAGTAACGCCGTCGTTTATCCTTGTAACGCCATAGCTTCAATTGCGGAAATTAAGTTAATTTGTTTGCGTTCACACTGTAGGTTCCGTATTCATTTCAAACCATCGATGCCATTGAAGTTGAATTTCCATATGAAATTCTGAGAAGGCGTATTACGTTTTTTATGTGTACGACGAGCGCATGCAGTCGTATTTGTGTTTGACTGAGTTCGTTGGTATTTTTTCTAACATTGTATTTTCAGGGCATAATTAAGTAAAAAATGTCCTTGAATCTGAAAACTGAGGCGGATGAAGGATGATGTGCTTGCTCTGTCGTCATCTGCGAACTTTTCCTTTTATTCCAAGCCAATCCGCTCTCCAGTGTCATGCAAAGCTCGGTGGTATACGAGAAGCGAATGTCCGGTGATTGAGTTTAGGGTCATTGCTCGGTTCTTTCGATATCCCACGGAATTCCGTTGGCTATTCTGCGCCTACCGTAAAAGTGCATTTCAGCTAGTCTTTCCGTAACTTTGCGGCTTAACAGCATAGCAGGGAACTCCGATTGTTCAGATTCGGACCATACTCGAAGATCCGAACTGCTTGCTTTAGCGGTGTGAAAGTATAGCTGCGATTTAAATTCTAACATCCACTGATTCCCTAGTTCACGTCACGTTATTCTATTGTTGATGTGAGAACGCCTACCTCACGATACCTTCCACTTCTCTATATGGACATCACACTACAATTGGTTGAAATTAAACATTGAAAAGCCATTAATTTCGCAACAAAGAAAGGATACCATGGTCGTCCTATCAGATTATTGACCAAATTCCGCCTAGGAATGCCACCAAACTTCACGAACTAGGTAGTAACATGAGCACTATGAGAACTGTTGACCGCAAAACTCTACATTTCGTTGTGCCTCTCGCTGATTTGTTCAACGGCTGGCCACCTAATGTCATTGTATGGCCAAATACGCATTCAAGTCGCCTCCACGTTCCCCGTAAATATATAATGCGTGGCCCATCCCAAAAGGGATTGACTAACGCCGTTCCGTTCCTTATATTATTTGCAACTGAAGATTATTGACCAAATTCCGCCTAGGAATGCCACCAAACTTCACGAACTAGGTAGTAACATGAGCACTATGAGAACTGTTGACCGCAAAACTCTACATTTCGTTGTGCCTGTCGTTCATTTCTATTATGTTTTTCAAGAAACAACGACGATTTTAAGCTGGTGTATTCAGTTTTCAATATCGTCGCTGGACCGGTAGTTTATCAACAAAATAAAAACTATCAGTATGGAAATCATTTGGCTAGAAAGGATTCAAGTCATCTTCTCTGAGCCTCAAGTTGCTCGTGCAAGCTGTTATAACGTCGTTTCATTGCAATCAAAGCTCTGGCGCCAGGCGGGACTCGAACCTGCATCTCAAGCTGGCCGGGCGGGAATATTCTACGCCATTACACCAGCGGCGCTATTTGATTTAACGAAAATGACTTGAATCATTTCTATCAAGACCATCAGTTTAACTGCTTTCATGCTGGTATTATCGGCCGGTTCATCCCGATGTATGGGTGAGTGTCGATGGGTCTCATGAGGTGTGGATTTTCGATCGAACAACGCTGGTGATGCAATGGCGTAGAGCGTTCCCGCTCGTTCAGTAGGAGATGTGGGTTCGAGCCCCCCCCCCCCTGGTGCCAGGGATTTGATCGCGAAGAGACGTGGTTATAACAATTTTATGAGCTCCGTTGCAGTTTAAGGAGTCTACGTTGTTATCTAGAAGGGACGTCCAGATATATATTTTTTTAAATTTTTGGTAGAACCTAGACCAGATCATATACTTAGTCACGAATTGCGATGATGTTACGAGCTGCGGCCGCGGCGTTGCGTCTACTTCTCCTTTCATATAAGTAGAGCACCCGAATAACACGTGGATTCATAGTGTAAAAACGGCGCTGAAAACTCGGCAGGAGGCAAACTTGTCACAAAGGCTATAAATGGTAGGAAAGCGGAGATTCTGCGCTTTCAGAAACTGTATACAATTCCTGGAAAGGGAATAATCGTAGCCACGAAACATCGACCATATATTGAGGTAGCAAAATCGGCCATTCCACATGCAAGGACTTAATATTAGCCAGTCGACATCGCTACCTGTTTCCCGGTACCTATCGCTACGAATGACGGCTCATCCAACTTCGTAATCGCTGCCTTTCCCGCTCGACTGCTGGTATTCAGAAACGAGAATAGTAAGTACATACATCGCTTTGCATAGTGCACTTCAGTTGACCTTCATGCGTCTCAACTGTACATAATCAAGTAGCTTCTCACGGCTTGCACTACGATGTGCTTAGTCTGCTCCACTGAGCAAAGTCGATGCGTCATCTCTTCGGAGGATAAGGCTAACAGGATAAAGCACGGTGTTACTCAATCCCTTTTGGGATGCGCCACGCATTCTACTTGGACGGTATATTGTGGAGGCGAATTGAATGCGTATTTGACCATAGAACGACCCGCGTTGGTCAGCCGGGAACAAGTCGACGCTTTATCCTTCCCAGACAACTCCGGTACCAATTCACCAACCGAGGGAAGGCTTAGTTGGCCCCTTGCAACAAATCCGAACCAACAACCTGGTATCACAGGTACCACGGCGGCAGCCGGCACCTTCTCCGATTGCGCTACATGCGCCCTATTTCTTTGCAGAGATGCGGCTAAATGTGCACCGCTCAAGGTAGCCATGACAAACATCGAAAAGCCAGGAGACTGGTATTCCATTCATCTGCTTCGGCCTGCATTTGTTACCTGCTCGGCACGATCGGAGGTCAATTAGTCAACATTTGACATTCTGGATAATTGCCCTGCATATCGCAAACTCTGCAAAACAACTTTTTGAGACGCCGAGCTGCACTCAGTCATGCAGAATGCTCACCGCATATGCTAGAGGGGCTATTTTTAGCGCTGGAATAGAGATAGCCCATCCGCTTTTCTGTGAACGGCAGAAGTCGTCAGAGGTGACGGGCGAAGTAATTGCAAGTGCGCATGGCTATGTGAGAAGAACATATAATATTGGGATGTAACATAAGTTGTGTAGCCTTTGGAATTTTTCGGAATTTTCATTTTTCTAATAAACAACCTACAATCAGTCAACAACGTAATCATCACTACTATTGGTCACTTTCTGCCTCTTCTTGGCACAAAGTGACCAATAGTAGTAATTCGGCTTGGATGTGTTCACCACCTTCAAAGTCTTAGAATTCAATTATTTTTTAATGGTGGGATATTATTTATTGCTAGCAACAGACTTTTGTTTTGAACACGACTTTTTAGTAGTCTTTTAGGAGGACTCGTGTAGCGCAGTCGGAGGAGACGCGACTGTCGCCTGCACCCGACACCAGATTCCTGGTTCGGATTTCCCGCCCAGGCCAACCAAGCCTTCCATCCCTCCGGGGTCGGTGAATTGGTACCAGACTTGTCTAGGAAGGATAGAGCACTGAGTTCATCGGCTGGCCATCGCAAGTCATTGTGTGGCCGAATACACATTCAAATCGCCTCCACGACATCCCGTAGAAGTATTAGGGGGGGGGGGGGGCAAAAAGTAATGAGACACCCCATGCCGTGTCCACATATCCCGTGGCTGGAGTCTGGTTTCGTGCTTATCGTATTTGTATGTTTGTATGCTACTTACTGAAGCCCATCTGAGAAGTTACCACTTCCGCCCTTTCCAGAAGCATGCCAAAACCCCAGTCTGTCTCATGCCGAAACTCCAGTCTGACGAGTCGACCTGTGTCGCGCAAATCTCGCCCAATTCCCAATCCCGAGCAGCATGGGCTCAATATTCACGAAAGATGAGAAATACATCTTCTACCTTATCCCTGCCAAGCAGCGAGTCTGGGTGAGGCCTGGTGACCTGTTACCGAACTTCGTTCGGCGAGATGTTCACGACTAGAGGCACCTTTGGAGCTATGGGTCTGTGCCCATGAATCGGTTTACCGGAAACTGTTTCCCAAGAGCACTACGATGAACTTCATAGCCACTGGTGAACGAAATAGAAGAGATGGACCTGCGACTCGAACTTATTCAGTCGCTGCGCTTCAAGAAGGTTCTCCTCTTCGACAACGCCCACTCCATCGGGAACAAGACACCACGGAAAAGCTTGGCCAGCTGGGCTACGCTCACATGCCTCACCCACCGTATTCGCCGAACATCTCTCCATGCGACTACCACTACTTGTTGAGCCTACAGGACTTCCTGGTCGGAAGGGACACAAGAACCCAAGCAGTCCTTGACAACCATATCGAGCAGTTGATCAACACCAGGCCCAAGCAGTTCTGGAAGGATGGGATCAGGAAGTTGGCTGAGCGATGGCAGCAAGGTCATTGCCCTTAATGGCAAATACATTCCTCAGCATCGTTGAGTTGTAATTGAGTTATAAAGAGATAAAGATTTTTTTCAATTTGTCTCATTACTTTTGCCCCCCCCCCCTTAATAGAATGCATGGCGCATCCCAAACGGGGTTGAATAACGCCGTCCTTTATCCTTATCCTTAAAGTTTTAGAATTCAATTAATATTATTTATTATTAACAACAAACTTTTATTTTGAACATTTTAGCAGTCCTAAAATTTTATTAGGTGTTTTTTAGGAAGATATTCTGTTTAACTTTATAAGCATTAAACTTGCATAGTTTAATGTCTAATTTGATTTGAAGAAAAGTGTCCTTCTTGACGTGAAAATGCTATGGATTTAGCTTGTTTGGTAATAAAGTAACCAGGATGTTTCCAATATTGTACATCTTGGTGCTGTAACCGACTGGTCTCCTAAGCCTAATTTTGTGACGCTCAGTCGTACCTATCCTAGTTGCGAGGAGGCAACACTAGGTGACATTTGTGTTCAGACTACATATTATGCTAGATGTGCTCTACATGAATCTGCCCAAGACCCTTCAATGTCATGGGACAGCAGGAGAAGCTCATGGGCAAGGTTAAGGAAGGGAACGGCAGGTCAAAACATTAAGTGCTCCCCTCCGATTGGGATATATTTCGCTCATTCTCCTTCCGTTTTCACAAAATTAGGTAAAGATTGGTCAAAGCTCACCCTCAGAGCTGTCTCAGCCTTATGTTCTCTGGAGCTTCCACTTCCAAAATTTGCAATTAGGCACTCTGCATTTCCCGTGGGGATCGGCCAAAGTGGAGTGGCGATCTCTGCGGTGTGGCTGATTACCACGACCAACTGGAGGTCAGACGACTAGCCTTCGGTCGTTTTTCGGCTGCATCTGGAGAACAGTGGTCAATTAGCCAGATAGAGGTGTACTGCTGCCCTGCGGGTATGACAGAGCGTGTGGCGTTGCCCAAGGGGACGAGAGGCTATTACCGGTGGGGAACGTCCGCAGAGTGCATCACTATGGGCCTTCGGATTTCGTTCGACCTCCGCGGCGCTCTTCATTTGCTGCGTTCCTCCGTATTTTCTTCGGCTACTCTCATTTTGTTTCGATCACTGGGACACATGCAAAAAAAGCGGAATGAAATTGGAGTCTTCCTGCAGCGAAAAACAAGACGAGATTGCCTGGTGCAGGGGCTCAATCCATCTATTTACGCATTGCGTTTGGGTGTTTGTGTGGTGTGCCTCTGCTGTCAAGATTCCTACCTCGGTCTCGATCTGCTCTAGTTCTGAAGATCGGCAGGTCTTTCTGAAACAACGGTCCCTATAATGGTCCCTCCGCAGACTCTTCAGTGAAACGCAACTCGCCCTTACCTCATTAGCAACGCCAGAAACGTCGAGTTTATGGGACGCAATCGAGCGGAAAAGGAACAGGGCGGTCTAGGCCTCTTCAGAAGCTCCTTCAAGAACTTTTTTAAGTACTAAAGGGCTGTGGAAGTGGGTTATGTTCTAGAAAGTCCAAATTCTCTGTAGTGTGAAGACATTGAAGATCTTGCCCACATCTGCAAGATGAGCCAAGGGCAAGACCTAAGAAATAAGGGCTATGTTGGTATGGAATAAAGTACGGCGTTAATCAGTCAATCCATTTTGAGATGTGCAACGCTTTTTACATCTACGTGAGAGACAACTTGAATGCATACATTGCTTGTGACTGAGTGGTAGCGTAGTCGGAGGAGGCGCCGGCTGTCACGTGCTCCCGATTCCAGGTTCTTGGTTCGGTTCCCCCAACCAGGCCAACCAAGCATTCCGTCCCTCCGGGGTCGGCGAATTGGTCAGTGCTTTATCCTTCCCAGACTTCTCGCTGATTTGTTCAACGGCTGGCCACCTAATGTCATTGTATGGCCAAATACGCATTCAAGTCGCCTCCACGTCCCCCGTAAATATATAATGCGTGACCTCCCAAAAGGGGTTGAGTAAAGCCGTCCCGTTCCTTATATTATTTGCCGCTGTTCTTAACACTGTTTATGCTAGATCTTCTTCTAACTAGGGAAGGGTTTCGACCTCCCGTGGAACTTCAAGTTGAGACGAGGATCACTAAAAAGAGCTCGGAATGCTGATTACGAATATGGGTGTCAAAATTGCAAAATGAAATTCCTGAGCGAGTTATGGCCTGCCGAAATATGTAGGGTGGCCTCACCACAGGCTGGCCATCCGAAGGAGCTGATGAGTCATCGGGCTCCGTAGAAAAAGCCAGTTAGCTACGGCGGTGGCGCAGGGTAGTGCTCCTGCTCGACGGATACGACGTCGTTGGTTCGGTTCCCACTGCCGCTGTTTTTTTGCTAATCATAATTTATCTTCGAAATGACCTTTTATTCTAAATTATGACACGTGTCTGATTAAATAGCCGGGAAAACTACCATAAACGTTTGTAAAAATGCTTTAAGGCAAAAAAACGGCTATGGTGACTTTTCATTCACTGTTTTGAATAAATAGAGTCCAAATCATATATTGAACAACTAAAGGTGTTTCTAACAACCTAGGCATTCGTGGAGCGAAACAAAGAAAAAAATGTGAAAAAAGCAACAAAAGAAAACTTCTGTGTCTCTAGGTTTTCAAACTTTTTGAAATTCTCAACGCAGAGCAACATGTCTGCTTCACACATTTTTTTGCTTTGTTCCACAAATGCCAAGATTATTAGGAACAGCTCTAGTTGTTCAATACATGACTCCATTTGTGCAAAATGGTAAACGAAAATATCATCATAGCAGTTTTTTGCCTTCAAGCATGTTTACAAACGCGTATGGTAGTTTTCCCGGCTACTTAATCCAACACGTGTCATAATTCAGAATAAAAGGTCATTTCGAAATAAATTATGGTTTGCAAAAAGGCCGACAGCAGGGGGGAACCGAACCAACGACGTCGCATCCGACGAGCAGGAGCACTACCGCTGCGCCACCGCCATAGCTGCCGGGTCTTTTTTACGGAGCCGGGACGATTCATCACTCTCGCGCCAGCTGTCTCGCACTGCCAGAATGCGGTCGGGCCACCCAACTTAAGCAAGTCAGAAGTCGCTCAGGAATTTCATATTGCAATTCTGACAACCATATTCGTAATTAGCATTCCGAGCTCTTTCTAATGATCCTGGTCTCAACCTAAAGTTCCATCGGAGTTCGAAACCCTTCCCTAGTAAGAACAATAATAATTTATAACGACCTATAAGACTGTCGTGAGAGAAGGGAACAATGGAACACAAACCTGAGGAAAGAAAAACAGTAACGGACACTATCGCTTTAAGGATAAAAATGGTTAGACAAAGTTGTGAATTAGATGAAACACAAGGGGTAGTCCTTAAAAATTTAGGATGTTTTTCGAGGCCAGTCGTTTGAAAGGGACAAAATTGGCTGAGGAGTGGCTTATCCCATCTTAGGGAGATAGATGCCGATCCCGCTCATACTGCAAATGAGTGGGCTCGAATACTAGTTCTAGGTGGCCGTAGGTTAATTTTACATTGCTACCTCTGGTTATAGACGATACTGTTTTATATAATAGAACCATGTACCGTACACATCACACAGCTCAGAAATTATTTTAAATAACATGCAGACATCCCTCAATTTTCTACGACTTTTTAGAGAATGAATTCCATGAAATTTGTTCCCAATTCCAGATCTGGGAAGGCGAGAGTAGAAAAATCCATCGTAACTAATCATAATCTTTCTAGTAAAATTATTTTAGCTCTTTTCGATTGTTTCTACATCCTTTTCCTTCTAGGGAGAGAAAACTGTAGTGCACATTCTAGAACTGGTCTGACATAAGTTTTGTACAACTTGAGCAGTACATCTTTGCTCTTCTTGGCCAAACCCTTGAAAATTTGCTATGTGCATAGGCCCTCCTTCGTATACATTCGTAATGCTCGGAGAAATCCAGCTTATTGTTATACGAAAATCCTAAGCCAATGACACTGTCAACTACAGGGATATCTTTCCTTTGATGTTGAACCGCGATGGGTTATTTGAGTTACCCAGTCTCATATGTAGCGTCTTCTCGGGTGCTAGGGGTAACGACCTGGTACGCTCCCATGGAGGAACGGCATCAATGGCAAGCTGCAATATTCCGGATTGCCATCGGCATCGAAATTTATGCAGAATCAAACAGTGTCTCCTCCGGAATATTGCACTTCACTCCAAATCCATGTATATTCTGAGGAAGGTCAGAAGTGTATATAGCGAAAAGAAGAGAGATGAGACAAAACTCATCCTTGAGGAACACCATTGCCACCACCTTAACATCAGAGTAAGAATCATTCGCTTAACCTGGCTTGTTCTTCACGTGATAAAGTGTTGTACCCATCTAACAAGCACTGGATGAATTCCATATTTCACAAGCTTACAAATTAGTTTACTGCGAGAAGCACGGTCAAAGGCTTTTGCAAAATCGAAGTAAATCACATCGCAGCCTTTTTATCATCCAACAAACGCGTCCAGTCGTTTAGTGATTCCAGTAAATTGGTCTCAATTGAGCGACTCTGAAAAAACCCATGTTGCGTATGAGCCCAGTACACATAAAGAGATTAGGTGTAGTGTTGCTACGGGTCGCCTGAGTATGGCCGGTTATACGTCCGGACTCTTAAGTGCATTCCTCTCCTCAGGGTGCTCGAAAGTGATTTCCACATCCATTTGGAATAACGCCATAGGTATACTGAATGCTAACGCGTGCACCCTTTGATGGTGATATCAAATTTGCTTATTTAACTATACCTAACTTAAAACAGCTATTTTAGGATTGCACTCCATTATACGTCATTTTTTTGAGTACGGTATTTCTTGGTCCTCTCCGCCGGGTCTGCTGGATAGCTGCAAACGAAGTTCTTTTACCTAGCTGCAGCGCTTAGTGTTCTTCTACTACTCACACTGTTTCGTTGGGTCATTTTTCATAGCTGAACTAGATTGCTTGACTAACACTGTGTTCTCTTTCTTCGTTAGATTATAAAATCACACTTCTGGTGCAGTAAATAAATAAATAAAAATTGCTAGCACAACCTAATGTAGAGGTGTGATTCCTGGCGCATGTCAGAAGGCGTTGAATTACGCTCTTCTTTGTCGTTTATTTAGCCTATACAATGACTTGCGGTGTCGAGCCCATAGATAAGTTGGTATATGTCGCGCAGATGAGCAGCATTGGTAGGTGGGAACGCCTAAACCAATCAGACCGCATTGAATGGGCATGCCGTTCAGAGAAGGCACCCTGAAGGGCTGGCATGTGTTCGGCTGTGCTCTCTTTGATTATTATTAGCTGGCGCACTCACGCTTACCAATGCTGCTCACCTACGCGACATGTCCCGATAAGTCAGTGTCTTACTTATCCGCACAAGCTTGGTCCACCTAGGGAGGGTTCGAACCAAGAACTTTGAAATGGGTTACAAGCGACAGCAGGCGCCTCGCGCTACTGCGCTACCAGACGCCGCGATCAATAAGAAACGAAGAGATGTGAGAACTTCCAGACAGTTCACTCCATCCTTTAGACGTTTGTAAAGGGAAGGAATGTGTATTTACAGAGGTATTTTTCCGAGACTCTTTAGTCTCCTAATCAACCAGAGAATAATCATCTAGCTGAAACATGCAGCTCATCTGGCCTCACTCTTTATCGTCCGTAATTGCAGCGTTTGACTGATATGCAGAGTTGTTCGAGCTCGTTCTCCTCGTTGTTTCGCTAATGACGGTTAGCGCTGTTTCTTCGGTCCTCAGAACTTGCACGCAGAATCACAAGTGTCTCTTCGTCGAACATCAAATTTCGTTCTGCTGTTTTGCATGCGGCATTGTCTAGTCAACAGAACTCTTGACCGTTACATCTGCTGTAGGTGGGCAAAATTACATACTGGTGTGGTGAATTACCCACGAGTTTTAACTGTATATAGACTTCTAGCCACAGAAAAAGTGCGCATTATTTATTTAAAGAAGAAATTATTCCTAAAAATTGTTTAAGAAAAAAACGAAATTGCAGGGAATAATGGCATTACGCTTATTTTGTTGACTTGTGTGAGTAAACTGAAACTGTTCAAGATTGTTGTGTTTTTAGCCTGAAATGCAAGTTTTTAGGCGAGAGCATGGCGCAATCTTGACTATTTCCAGGTAAAAAAATCTTGTTACCCTGTGCTTTCACATCTTCGTCGTCTCAAACGCCTTCAAAAGCTGCACTAACAGCAATGATAGAACTTTTCAAATCATACCTGCATTTTTTTGGGATGCTCTGCATTTTTTGCAAGCCGCAGTGTGTTTTTAAATTTTCAACCTTAAAAAGCACAAATCAATCGATACGGCCACTTATGATACTTATTATGATACGTTCTCAAGTGAAACACAATCAATCGAATATAAAAAGCACGGATTCAGAAGGGTGCATGGCGCAATCCAAACCGCTCATATGTCAGAAAATTTCTATGTTCTTAAGACTTTATAAGAACTACTAACTTCTTCAGTACCTTTACTGTGAGCAAAGTTATCACCTTTCAAACAATGTATACATTTTTTGAGACACCCTGTTAAAACGCTTCCACGCCACGCGGGTCTTATGAATACGACGTTTCGAGCAACAATCGTTTATTAGGGTGCACCAGAACCTCAAACTTGGGTGATTAAACCAAAATGAACAATTAAAATGTTAACAAAAATACTACACGAAATGGAAAAATATATTTTACGGATGCGTAAAAGGTGAACTGAGACTCATCAAGAACTAAGGGCACAATCAGGCAACTACCACACAAGGCCCTAGGATAACCAGCAAGAGGGTGAAGGCTATAGGTCATGGAGCGTTTGCTGAGGTTTTTGCGCCATCGCACCCGCGGTTGTCGCACCCAAGGTTTTAGGAATGAAGTCGCAAAATCCGTCGCTGGAGGTCGCAAAATCAGTCTTATATCGCCGAAGGGGATTCCCTTAGGATGATTGGATCATCGGAGACCGATGGAGGACGGCAGGAATCGGCAGAGTGCGGAAGGTGATGAGAGACGGAGAATGAATGTTCCCGCGCTCTGAGCTGCCCTTTTTCGTGCTTGGGGAACGTTCTAGAACTGGGCGTCAATACTCGATGGGTAGTTCAAATCCCGGTGGCGCGCGATCAGCGGGTCAAGGAACGGCGCTCGCAGCCCTCAGCAATCGCTCCTGAGTGGAATCGCATGTGTTCTTCCTGAACATGTACAAAAATCGCGTTCCGCGATACCCTGTACAGTTGCTTATATTAGTCGGCCCTAAACTCTAGTTCTACTAGTTAGCCGAAACATTATCCGGAGCTCTTTTGGAGTGGCGAGTTCAAATAAGCTAACTCCAGCCTAGAGTGAGCGTTTCTGGTTAGGATAAAAACGGCCTGAATAAACAGAATGTTGCAAAGGTAAAGCCCGTTTACGTGATTCTGTTGTTCAGAATCCCGTTCTTCTGAGCTCCATAGTCGAGTGCAGCTTTCTGCTGGCGATCGTTTTTGAAGAATTTCTCATTCAAATGTCTTTCGAATTGAGAGGCGAGAAGTGAAAGCCCAGTCGATTACGGCGGTTGACATACCGTAGTGCAACTCCTCTTTATCGCTTGCCTGGTGTTCTATGTAGCTGCACTTGTCGGTCTTCTAGAACTTGTTAAAAGAGTTGTCTACCACAGAGTTCTCAGTGCATCTGACTTGCTTGTGCCGTTATTTTTGATCGCCATCCAACAGCTGCGCGAGTACTTCCTCCTTCAAGTCCGCTTTTCATCCCTCCCACCAGTAGAATGATCACTACAACTGTTCCCAATTTCTAGATTTATTTTACCGCCGCACTGGTTCGGGCTAGCATATCAAAATTATGTAGATGCGATCTCTATTCTTAACATTCATAGATTTGTTTCCAGTTGAGACCACTTTCTATCGCTCCCGTCATTTCCTTCCCCCTACTTCCTTCCTCCTCTCTCCTTCATTTTCTGCCTTTTTTTCTTGTTTTTAATACAATTAAGAGCAGCTTAATCTCAGTTTTTTCAGCTCTCCCTTCGCTAAAGGCTATAACGTTAGGCATTTGCTAAATAAGTAAATAAATAAACATTCTGTAGAGTAGAATTCGCGGCGCATTCCAAAAAAAGTTGTTTAACGCCGTCCTTTACCCTGTTCATCATTCAGCCATTAGTTTTAGCCTACTGATCCTGTCAGCCCTCAGTTTTTGGTGCTTTTCTGGTTGCTCCCCGTTTCTCGCTGCTTCCATATTGAATGAGCAAGAGGCTTGTCTATAATCATCGTTTCGGCGAAATCGTGGATTTTAATTTTGTTATTATGATTAGGTCACGTGATGGCGCAGTCGGTGGAGGTGCCGGCTGTCACGTGCACCCTATATCAGGTTCCTGGTTCGGATTTTCCGATCTTTGCCGACCAAGCCTTCCCTTCCAGCCTTCCAGTAGGTACGTTGGTACCAGACGCTGGGGGAGGACAAAGCGCTGACTTCTTTATCGGCTGGCCATCACAAATCATTGTGCGGCCAAATTCGTATTCAATTCGCCCCCACATATCCCGTAGAAGTAGAATGCGTGGCACATCCTAAAAAGGAGCGCTGTCTGCTGTCTGCTGTACTGCTGCGCCTAAGGTTTTCAAAGGCGATCTTGAGACATGAGGGGTATCTCTTATGGCTACATCTAACCTAGTACACTAGTACTCTACTAGACAGTTTCACTGCCTACAAGATCCACGAGTTGCAGCTGAACGTTTCGAACTTGATCGAGTTATTGCGTTCCGAACACGCCTGCGCGTGCAATTTGTGGGCAGTCACCCCTTCGATTGATAGTCTCGGTTAAATATACATTGTTTCCGGCTCACTCCAAAGGCTAGCTGGACAGCCTTAGAGCAATTCCTGGAAAATGCGGCTGAGAATTTCTAATAAACTCCCCAAACGCTCACTCTGCAGGCTGCCGTGCCCACTCGCTCTACAGGTTGTCGCGCACACCCGATTAATTGTGTCGGGCCTATACGCATTGTTCAACTCCACTAAGATTTATATGTCAGAAGATAGAGCTCGAGCTGCTGAGTTTAAATATATGCTTTTTTATAAGTACTTGGTTTTAAAAGAGTTATTTTAAAAAGCCGCTTTGGAACGCTCCAAAGCTGCTTTTTCGGCAATTGACCAAAAGACGTGCGTGGTACTGTAGAATGGAGCGTCAGGTATGTAGGTTATTCAGTATTTTTCTCCAAAATAAAGCAACCGTTCGCTTATAAAATTCTGGTGTCTCGAAATTTCCGAAATGTGTGAGCTCTTTTGTGCTGCTTTAGATTGACATATTAACTTATTACAGAGAAGTGAGGTGAGGTGTATGCACCCTTCTTTCGCTTTGGTCATGTTATTGCGGTAAGGCGCACTGTCAATTTATTTATTATTTATTTAGTAATTAAACATTGAATTGAACCCATGCAATAAGGATAAAGGATCGAAGGTAAAGCACGGCGTTATTCAGGCTTTTTCGGGACGCGACACGCATTCTACTTGTAAGGTATGTTCAGGAGGTGATTTGAATACGTGTTAGGCCTATAGAATGAATTGCGGTGGTCAGCCGATGAACAAGTCAGCGCTTTACCCTCTCCCGGCCGGCGCTGGTACCAACTTATCTAACCCGGAGGGATGGAAGGCTTGGCCGGCCTTGGCGGGAAATTCGAACCAAGAACCTGGTATCGGGTGCATGCGGCAACCGGCTCCTCCTCCGATTGCGCTACACTCACACGAATTCCTATGTAGATGTCCAAGGTGAGCTCCTATAGAACGGCGGTGATGATTTTCGCTCCGCTCTGCTCCTGTTGTCACCGCGTACATACCCGAGTTAGCCATCCATCAAATGGATGAATATTTGCTCAGCAACAAATGATCCAATCCCACAGCGCCAATTGGCTGTGCATTACACAAGTACAAAATTAGTGCCATGCATTCTTTGTTCTTTCTTTGCTCCAAAAACCACATCGCACAAATGCATTTGCAACCGCTCTAATGAATGACTATGTGGAAGGGAACAAAGATGGAGCATTAGACGGCTCTTCCTCAGCTCAATGCTACATCTCCTATGGCTTATCATATTTCAAAGACTTCAATATTTACGTACTCTAAAGCCTTCGGCTGGAGGAGCGCCGGATGTCGCGTGCACTGGAAGGGTTCTAGGTTCGAGTCGTGCCTGGTCCAATAAACTTTTTCATTCGGTCTATGAATTGATACTTTTATCAGAAAAGGATAAAACACTGACTTGTTCATCGGCATGCCACCTCAAGTTATTCTATAGGCAAAATACGCTACACTCCCTAGAAGTAGAATGCATGGCGCATCTCGCGGAAGGATTGAGTAACGATGACCTCTATTTTTCATCTTTTATGCATCGTTTAGACAGTTGGTTTTGCGCACGGACGTCAGTCGGAGAAGGCCTTCACTCCTGCGCACACCCAGTCGGTTCAAAGCTCAGGCCACGCCCAGGCCAACTAAACCATACATACACATCTCCGTGCTAGGTGATTTACCACCGGACGGACTTCTGTGAAAAGGAAAGCATGGAACCTGGCTTGTTCATCAGCTGGCTAGCGATGAGCGATGATGCAGTCGCCAAGACATCTCCTAGAATAAATTAGGGAAAGAAAGAGAATAGAAATTCGCTTTGTAATTGTTTCTTCAGAAAAATCTGTAAGAATTATCCTTTTTTCTTCTGTGCCTGGGCGCGTGTAGCGCAGTAGGAGAAGTCGTCAGCTGTCGCGTGCCGCCAATTCCAGACTCCTGGTTCGGATTTCGCCCTAGGCTAACTAAACTTCCACACTCTCGGGTTTGGTGAATTGGTACCAGACTTGTCTGGGAAGATAAAGCGCTGACTTGTTCATCGGCTGGCCACCGCAAGCAAATCACCTGAAGTCAACGTATCACCGAATACGCACTCAAATCGCTTTCACGACATCCCATAGAAGTAGAATGCGTGGCGCATCCCAAAAGAGAATATGTAACGCTGTCCCTCATCCCTCATCTTTATCCTATCTTCACCAGTTCTGTGGCCGTAGGCTACTTGGGCTTTATTTAAAAGTACGCACAAAAGATTATGATTAAAAAATAAAGGTTCAATTTACGTTAAGGGGAAAGAGAAATAATGGACGGTGTTCGTGATGAATCTCTGTTAGTATGTGTTTTGATTCGTAGAGGCTGTTTAAATGAGTATTTCTCCATACGGTGGCCAGCCGATAGACAAGTCATTGCATGATCATTCCCAGTCTGACACCGGTCTACCGGGGGAATGTAAGGCTTTATAAGCTTGGGCAGGATCCGAACCAATGATCTGGAATACGGTGCACGCTACAGCCGGCGCCTCCTCGACCTGTGCCCAAAAGACATTGCATGTATAAAAAATGTATATAAAATTATTGTTGCTAGCACTATTCTTTGACGGTTTAGAAATTAAATAAAATTTCAAATGAAACAACCTACTACTTCATTTGCATGTACAGCGGCGTCCAAAAGTTTGTGAACGCTTGCATTTTTCGGGATAACTTTCTTTAAAAAGGTCCAAACAGAATGAAATTTAGTCATGTGGTAGCAAAATAGATCGCAATAGGGATCCTTTTATCTATGTTCGTTATTATCGATTTTTTGCAAGTGCAACGTCAGTCGCGCGCAACGGTCAAAGGTGAGCTGGTAAGGCATCGAGTGTATTTGTCGATACATTTTCTTATGAAGGCAGAATAGTAGCGTTTTCACATACTGTGGTCTTTAGCAAACTCCCTATTATGCCGAGAGGAAAGAATATCTCTGCTGAAGTGGGAGAAGCCATTTTTCGAGTCGTCCAGAAGAAAGACCCTTATCGACAGATAGGACCACTTTTCGGATCGGAATTTGGACAGTTGCTGCTACAGTCAAGAGAATGAAACAGTCTGGAACAACAAAAGACGCTCCTAAGTCAGGCAGGCCACGAATTATAACTTCTAGAGACGATTCTGTCATTCAGAGGATGTCGAGGAAAAAGCGTCACAGACCGCCGTCGATATAAAGAAGTCTGTAGCTGCTCACCATGGCTTTAATGTGAGCGTGAGCACGGTAAAGCGTCGAATGAGATTTTCTGGATCTACAGAAGACGTCCCGTTAAGAAACCTTTCATCAGCGAGAAGAAGAGGAAAGCTAGGTCCTGTTTGTCAAGGAGCATTTGAGCTGGACGATAGACCATTCGAAAAAAGTGCTTTTCAGCGACGAGAACAAGTTCAACCTATTTGGATCTGATGGAC
This sequence comes from Heligmosomoides polygyrus bakeri, assembly GCA_947359475.1. Taxonomy (NCBI): domain Eukaryota; kingdom Metazoa; phylum Nematoda; class Chromadorea; order Rhabditida; family Heligmosomidae; genus Heligmosomoides; species Heligmosomoides polygyrus. Next base: position 7,531,687 of record OX375865.1, read on the forward strand.
CATGCTAAGTAAGACGTCCAAAAAACGCGAGGTACGGCAGAATGTACAACTGCAATCTACTAAAATGGCGGAGGAAGTGTTATGGTTTGAGGATGCTTCGGTGCACATGGAACAGGCCCTGTTCACTACATCCAAGGAGTTATGGACTCCAAACGCTACAGGGAGATTTTGAGCCATGTTATGCTTCCATGCGCCAGAGGCACGTTCGAAATGCCGTGGATTTTTCAACAGGACAACGACTCGAAACACGTTTCGAAGACGGTGAAGAGGTGGTTCAGTGAAAATGGAATTCATCTTATGCCGTAACCTTTTCAGTCACCGGATCTGAACTTAATCAAACACCTTTGAGACCACCTTGCTAGGAGTTCAGCAGGTCTCACAGCAACAAACAAGGCCGAAAAGTTCGGACAATTAAGACAGAAATGGGAAAACATCGGACCTGACGTGATCAGCAAACTTTTAGAGCCCATGCCAAGGAAATGTGAAGCTGTGATTAAAGCAAAAAAATTTTGCAACTCGCTACTAGTGAAGCTACATTGTTTCAATGTATGACTTGTCTGTCTTTGGTAATAAAGAATGCTGCCGAAGTGCTGTGACCTATGTGGCAGATTTCGCGGTTATTCCGTTTTTATGCTTGAAATATGGAAAGGACCTATATAGAACAGTAGAGATGATGCGATATAAGAAGATTTATAAATTGTCACAACATATCCAAATTTCACATTTTTGAAGCTGATTTGAAACGAGTTCTGGCGAAAAATGGAAGCGTTCACAAACTTTTGGACGCCACTGTATGTGTAGAATGCATGGCACGTCCCAAAAAAGGATGACTAACGCCGACCTTCACTCTTCATCCTTTGAGTGATTTCGATTTAAGTAGGGAGTTAGGGAGTATACATGTACAGTTTCTCCGAATTAGTTTCTACACGTTCCAATCGCGTTCACAACATCACCTGTGTAGATGTGGTGCGCAGCGCAACGCTTAAGGAACTGACACACCCTGGCCTTCTCCTCTCCTCATATTCTCTAGCTTTGCTGGTTTATTTCGTTTTCATTAACTATTTCACAGCGGCTCTACTAATTGGTCTTGCCTCTTGCTCTTTTTTCTGCAAGAAATTAGTTTATTATTTATTTATTACTAAGCCCATAAAGTAACTAACTAAATAAATATTTTTCTGAACATTCTGAACTCTTAAGATTGGCTAGAAGTTTGAACCCTTAGCAAAATGAAGAGTCCGTGAACTGAATACGGACATCGAAAACAGTCCACGAACACTTGGAAAAAGCTGTTCGGGCAGTAGTCGAGGGAATCAAACACTGCCACAGAAACGTCACTTTGGAAATGCATCTATCCATGAAGATAAGAAAGTGACTGACGGCGCTTTGACAGCTTGAAATGGTACCGTCGGTAGAAAAACTCTTCTCGAACAACTTAGATTTCGATTTAGGTCACCATTGGGTCGCCTTCTCAAGTGGGGGAGGGAGTTTTAACGTTAGGAAAAGGTTACCAATTGCTGTCAATGCAACGCCTTTGCTGGTTCCTGTCGTGTGCCAGAGTGGCCCATTAGATCGTCATCGATCGCTCTGACAGCGTCGTAGTTTTCGCTCAGGACTTTTATGGGGACTCCAACATAGAAGTCCTGAACGCTTTGGAAGGCGTCTTGGTGTTCTTTTGACATTGCGCGTAATACACGTCGAAAGTTGTCTAAGGGGTTTCAGCAAAACGTATTACGTGAGCGGCCCACCTAACGCTCTAGTCGACATGTGCAATATTTGCGTTAAATCGGACACCTTTCAAATCAAATTAGACATTCTCCTAGGCCAAATTGACGCTTCTGAAAACAAGGTGGACATTTTCCAAATTAAAACCTTCTTCCACGCTAAAATAGAGACTGTCCAAGATGGTTAAGATAATTTTTGCTCAAGGAAAATTCAGTATGACTTTCATTAATGCTTCAATACACTTGCTCCAATATAGGAAAAGACGCTGTTTGAAGCCGAGTTTTTTATTTTCTGAGGAAAAGTTGTAAATTAAAATATGTTTTAAATCGCAGAAACCCGGAAAACAATGTACGTTCTGCTTAATTGGAAAAGCGATGTGAGGATATGCATGTTTTTAGACTGTTTTGTAGTACCGTTTACATCCGCACGTTTGCATGTGAAAGAAAAATTTTTCGCCATAAATCAAATAAAAATCGTGTGCATGGCGCGTTCTTCTTTTAGCACAAAAAGTCGCCACCTCTGTGAATTTTAAAATAGGTTTTAAGCCAATATTTCTCCTCGAAAAACAAAATTTTATAAAACTTTAAAGAGTTTGTTCATTTACGGGGGAAGGTGACTTAAAAAATCATAGAAAGTCAACTACATTCTTCTTGAACAGAAAAAATTGCGCTAATACTCTCGAAAAGTTCCTAGTTTAATTTGCTAGACACTCTTTATGATCTGGAAGACGTTCAGTTTGAGTTCAAAAGCGTCAGGCTTACTTATAAGAGTGTACAGATTAATCTGAAAACTGTTCTGAAAGTTTGGTTTGAAAAGTGTCCAATTTGAATAAAAAGTCTCTAATTTGACGTGAAATTGCTATACATGATGCATTTCGCCTCCAATAAGCGAGTAGACTCACTGAGCTACTCTGGCACACGACGGGGACTCATGTAGACGTAGATGGCGCTCGCTTGCACAACTTTAATGCCGTTGTATTTAATGCTATTGGAGAACTATGACAATAATATTTTTAAATATTATTAAAGTGAATGAAAAATATCAGAATAATTTACATAGATTTACACCTGATTCTATTCTATTTAATAAGATTGACGTGACATCTGACAAACAGATATTAGTGATGCGACTACTCTTCCGAATCTCCTTCAACACGGGAAGAGGAGGAGCAGTTCCACGATGTTTAGCCCTCTCATCCGCCCATACACCCACGATATTCCATTCATTCTAGAGAAGCCAGCCCTTTATTAGACACATTTTTCACGCGTACTTCTTTTAGCTACAAAAAAAAACAACTATTTGCCAATCCAAATCAGTTTATTTAAGCCTCAGTGGCTGGTATCGAGCTAGTAAGCTGTCACAACGATGTTTTGTTGCGATCAAAACTTCTGGCGCCGGGCGGGACTCGAACCCGCATTTCCCTCTGACCGGGCGGGAATGTTCTACGCCTTCACACCACCGGCGCCGTTTGATCGAACGCAACATCCTCAATTCGTATAACCCATCAGCACTCACCCGTATACCAGAATGAGCTAGCTGGCCGCTGATATCAGCATGGAACCAACGAGGCGTGGATGTTGCGTTCGGTTAAACGGCGCCGGTGGTGTAATGGCATAGAGCATTACCGCCCGGTCAGAGGGAGGCTAGGTTCGAGTCCTGCCTGGCGTTAGAAGTTTTGATCGCAACAAAACCTCGTTGTGACAACTATTTGCCACTTAAACTTCCAACATGAGAAGCGCTTCGGCTAATAGATCTTTGATGTATGCGGAGGATCCTTTTTGTGTACGTGATTCAAAGCACGTCACACGCACTGCATCTTCTTTGGCTATTCCACGACAGCATTAAAAATTGAGGCTCCGTTCGGAGTGACCGGAGCTCTCTGAGTCTATACACTCGTTCATCGTATCAAATCTATATCTTCTCATAAATGCTGATCACCTTGCTATTTGAGCAAAGTAGTTTTCTATCAGGAGCCAAAGAATTCCACTTAACTTTGCTCCACTGACTTGATGGAGTCATCCAAGAGAGAGGCTGTTTGACCAAACTACTGATGGACGTCGCAGGGTTGCGTTGATTTTCTGGAAAATCCAGGTGATTATGGATATTGCTATGCACTAAGTATCAAATTGAACTGCATTACTATTTGCGGAACTGGCCATGGGGGGATTTTCAAGTTCATCGAAGGGCGAGGCCTCAGGAACGGCGAATTTCAACGGACGAACTTGGTTGTCGTGATGAACTTAGACAACCTTTCACCTTGGCTCGAGAGCTTCCGGAGACAGACGTCTTTTGGTGGTCTTCGGTACGGTATCTTTTCAAAGGCCGGACGTCGCAGTTGTTGGTCGTTCTGGGACTCCTTTTCTTAAACTTTGCGGCCTTCTTGACGCGAAAAGCGGAACCTCGCGCGATGGAGGCGGTGATCCGATCCCGTGTTGAACTTGGGGACAACGGAGACGTCGGTGAGGCAATGCTTGCGGGTGAAGATGATGTGGTCGATCTCGTTGTGGAACTGGCCTCCAAGGGTCTCCCAGGTCCATCGTAGGAAAGGAGACTTCTGGAACTGTGAATTTCCATCGATTATCTTGGTCGACATGATAAACTCAGACAGCCTTTCACCTTGGGTTCCGATGTGAAGTTCTTCCGACGACCTTCGTGGCCCGATCTTGGCGTTGATGTCGCCGACGATCACCTTGTAGAAGGAGTGATCTTTCTTATAGAGCTCCTCCAGCTCCACGTAGAAGGCTTCGACCTTTTCGTCGTCGTAGTCGGATGCTGGGGCATACGCGACGAGCACAGTCAAAGCTGGCACGAAGCCACATCACTTCAGTCGCAGACCTCCGATTCGGCTTGTCAGAGACTCGTACGAATCGACGTTCATGGCCAAGTGAGTGTTGACGAGGACACCAAAGCCGCCTACTTCTCCGCTGTCGCATGCTCCAAGGAACAGTTCTTCTCCGGAGTCGTAGACGGCATGTAGGGGGTGGTGTCTTCTCGTCTCGGTCAGTCCGATGACGTCGTACTTGATCTTCCTGGCTTGCATCACCAGGTCCTCGACGGATACCTCCGATGTGAGCGCGCGGGCGTTAAAAGTACAGACCGTCATTCTAGTCCTCCTCAGTTTGCGCAGCCTGGTTAGGCCCTGAGATTTTAGCAGCCTTTCCATACTCGTCCTTCCCACCGCTGCAGACATGGGCGCTCTTTCGAGGTCAGGGGAATAAGGCCCTTTAGTGCTGGAGCAAGTCAGGCTCTGTCGAGCGAACGACCAACTCCGGACAGTCGGCCAAACTGCCTGAAGGGACAGGCGCGACTTCCAAAGCGGTCCCGAATTGCCTTTCATGCACTCTAGCGGCTTTATCGGGTATGCATGCACCTGGCGCTGGATGTTTAGCATATCCCGTTCTCGTGGATACTGTGACTGATCCTGTCAGGCGTCCTATATGCCCGTTCGGGGAGGTCTAGGAAGCAGCAATGTGCGTCTATTTATAGCCCCATATTTTCGTGGCGCATAGCAGGCTCGCACATAGCTCGATGGCCGGAGCCAGACGCAAAATTTTTCTTTCACCTAGCCGGCGGGCATGTGAGAAAGCCAGTTAACTCAGACCGCTTAGCAGCCACACATCACTGCGTCGGATAGTCTTCTTTTATTTCTAAGAGGAGGGGTGGAATTTAACATGTGGCTCATTGCTGACTAGAAAATTCGTTCGGAAAAATTTGTGTTTGAGAGACGATTACCGTTGGCGGTTGTACAGCCTTCTTCTCTCGAATCCTAGGCCATTTTGGAGCGTCGAAAATTCGATTGCCCTTTGTGGCGCGATGTTGGTCTCGTGGTGTAGTCGTAGTCAAACAGATGAGCCACGGTTTTAGAGAAACAATCTCCCGTAAGCCAACTGCAGTGCATAGAGTTGGCCTCAGGGGTTTTCTGGCGCTTCCACATTTCGCCCTTTAAGCCGAAAGGAATGGCCGTGCCTTCTAATCCACATGAATTTGTCATATTTTTACCTTGGTTGACCTAGGTGTGTAATCCGAACCAGGGACGTTGAATTGGAGTGCACGCGACAGCCGGCGTCTCCTCCGACTGCGCTACCCCGCGCCCAATACACAAGTTAACATATATGAGTACATTTGCAATTATTTACTCAAATATTTAAAATTGAACATCCAGTTCATTCACGATCTTCTTGCTTCTCTGTTACGGCTCTAGCTTCAGTGGGTAGCCCGTCAAATAGGAGACAGGTTACTCTTAGAGTGACAGAAAGGATAAAAGGATAAAGGACGGCGTTACCCAATCCCCTTCGGGATACGCCACATATTCTGCTTCTCCTGGATATCGTGAAAGCGATTTGATGCGTCTTTAGCCATACAATGACTTGCTGTGGCCAGCCGATGAAAAAAACCGCTATTTTGTTCTTCCCAGACAAGTCTAAGCCTAATTCACCGATTCCTGATGAGTGGAAGGCTTTGTTGACCCGGGCGGAGAACCCGAAGCAAGAACCTGGTATCGGGTGCAAGTGACAGCCGGCACCTCATCTGACTGCGCTATGTGCACGCGTCGCTTAAGTGAAATATAAGTTAAGAACAGGATTAGAAAGCTAAAGCGATATCCTTTCGATGTCTAAACCTGGTCTATATTTACAAGAATACCAGCAATTCGCAAGTCCTAGTCCCGGGATCGAACCCTCTACCCCTTCCCGCAACTCCGCATTGCTATCCACTTGGCCACCCAGTTACTCTTGCCGTTGGTATGAAAGAATCGTCTATATGCGCGCTGAAACTTTCTTTAAAGGATAAAGGACGGCGTTATTCAATTTCCTTCGGGATGCGCCACGCATTCTACTTCTACGGGATGTCGTGGTGACGAGTTGAATGCGTATTTGCTTGCGGTGGCCAGCCGATGAACAAGTCAGCGCTTTATCTTTCCAGACAAGTCTGGTACCAATTCACTGACCCCGGAGGGATGGAAGGCTTGGTTGGCCTGGGCGGGAAATCCGAACCAGGAACCTGGTATCGGGTGCAGGCGACAGCCGGCGCCTCCTCCGACTGCGCTCCACGCGCCCAAACTTTCTTTAGGAAAAAGGAAATTGTCACATTGCTATGATCTGGCTATAATTGAAATTTCGGATCGTCTGCAGCATAATGTCTAATGACGGCATGGCGGTTCCAGGGTCGGGTTTGTTTTATTGGCCAGCACTGAAGTGCTACGGCTTTTCGTCACTTTTCACCAAGTCAGATGCCCATAGAGAATTTGGAAAACTATTACTGTGCTCGTCATGCAATGCCCAACAACCTCCAATATTGAAAAAAATCCATGGGAAACTCATTGATTTCCCTTGTAAGCACGAAGACTCAACAGAAGCTCTTTGGTCACCTGTGATATCACAGGAATATACACAAGAATAGGCTCCACCCTCATCCACTGTCCTCCCTGGCACCAACAGCACCTCTTATGACCTATGTTGCGTGACAGAACATTCTCTAGGTCCTTCATTTTGGAAGAACATGAAGAGGATGTCGTCGTGAAGCACATAGCAGCATGTTGATTAGCTCTGGCGTTCTTCTGCCTTTACGTGAACCTCAGTAGTCTATGGCTAACGTCATACGGTACCAAAATGTCCACCAAAACGCATTACATGCCGTCCCGGTTGATTTTCGGCGCAGCGCCACCTTCTCTGCTTGTGAGATTTAATTGTCGTCGGAGCTTCAGATCCTTTCGCACATTTGCCTTGTGCTCACATATTACACCGAGTCATGTTTACTATTAGGTTGTAACGAAATAAATGGCACTGAACCACTGTAAATTTAAACAGTTAATATCTCGGCTTGTAGGCAAGTTTATTAATCGAAATAAACACCTTCTGATTCTACACATCTTTGCCAAGCTTTTTATCCCAGTAGCATAAAAATCAGAAGTTCTGGAATTGACGAAATCTTCGAAGGCACTTTCGGCATCCTGTTGGTATTTGAATATTTTCCCTACCAAGAAGTCGCCAAGATGCTTGAAGAAATGGTAGTCTGTTGGGGAGAGATCGGGAGAAAACGGAGGATGTGGTAGAGTTTCAATGCTCAGCTCATTCAATTTCTGCAACGTCATTCGTGCTACATGGGGGCGAGCATTGTCGTGCAGAAGGAGAACTCGCCTTCGGTTTACCAAGGCCGGCCGGATATCCTTCAACTTCTTCATCATTTCTTCAATTTCAATGCAGCACTTCTCTGCCGTGATGGATTCACCGGGAGGGAGGAAGCTGTGGTGAATAATTCCCGGCGAACACCACCATACTGTCACCATTACTTTCTTTTGGTGCAATTCCGGCTTCGCAAAAACCTTGGGGCTCTCATCGCTGTCCACCCACTGTGCCGATCGTCGCCTGTTGTCGTACATTATCCATTTCTCGTCACAGGTTACGATGCGATCAAGGAATGGGTCCGTTTCGTTCCGTATAAGCAGTGCGGACGAGATCTCATATCGTCGGTTTCTTTGCTCCTCAGACACCCATCTTTCCAGCTTTTTGGTCTTTCCAATTTCCTTCAGATGCCGGGCAGCTGTGTTGTGACTGACGCCAAGAACCTTCGCTATCTCCCTGGTACCTTTGTGTGGATCCTCCTCTACACATCTCTCAGCTTGTCCTCATCAACATCACTATGCCTCCCACGACCTTCATGTTCTTCCAAGCTCTCATCTCCATTCCGGAACTTCTGATACCAACGATACGCCGTCCGAATTGTGGAACATCCTTGACCGAATGCGGCGTTGATCTTCTCGTCCGCCTCCTTAGCTGTAGTGCCCAGCTTGAATTCATACAAGTAAATGCCTCGGATTACCCTTTTGTCCATCTGCAAAAAAGACAATACAACTCTAAAGTTTTCCCACTTTTACATAGAAAATTTGGTACTCTCCGGTAGAGCAAAGTTTGCGCTTCTAAATGACATGCCACATGTTACGGTCTGTTCTTGATCAATCGCGTAAAGACGCGCCAAAAAATGGCGCGAGCCAGTGCCATTTAATTCGTTACAACCTAATAGATTTTTTAAGTGCGTGTTTGTATCAATGGGAGCGTGGTGGCGCAACGAAAGGAGGCGCCGGAAGCCGAGTGCAGTCGACTCGGTTCTCGGTCCAAATCTCCCGCCCAGTTCAACCCAGCCCTCTATCTCTCCGGGGTCGGTGAATTGGTACCAGACGTCTGGGAAGGACGAAGCACCTATGCCTTATTGTTAGTCTACTGACCGTATCACATCATCGTATAGGCCAGATACGATTCCGATTTCTCCACGACAGTACAATGCATGGCGAATCTTTTACTCAGAAGAGATGGATTAAAATTGTTCTTTGTTATTTGTTTTTCATCTATGATTGTCCTTATGCATGAAAAATTGTCCATCACTTAGTCTGTCTATCTGTTCGTGTGTTCGCGCAAAATTAATTGCAATCGACCGCTTTCACAATCAGCCGGTCGTTTGATTCCGGTCAAGATGAGATTTGTTTAAGGTCTTTGCTACGTGAACACATTCCTAACGAAACGCCGCACAAAATATCTGTACAAAATTAATCTTTTAAAGGATAAGGATAAAGGACGGCGTTATTCAATCCCTTCTGGGATGCGCCAGCGCATTCTACTTGTACGGGATGTCGTGGAGGCGACATGAATGCGTATTTGGCCATACAATGACTTGCGGTGGCCAGCCGATGAACAAGTCAGCGCTCTATCCTTCCCAGACAAGTCTGGTACCAATTGACCGACCCCGGAGGGATGGAAGGCTTGGTTGGCCTGGGCGGGAAATCCGAACCAGGAACCTGGTATCGGGTGCACGCGACAGTCGCGCCTCCTCCGACTGCGCTACACGCGCCCACAAAATTAATCTTTTAATGTGAAAATTCTATGAAAACTTCGCTGTTTATGTAGATTATACAACAGATAATCATTTGTTGATTGGTATCGATTTTTTATCAAATATCGATCGATATCCTTGTCTTCTAGAGAAAACCTCTGACAGTAGTCAAGCCGGTGGCTAGGTTGATTAACAATGTTGGTTTACTATAGTAAGCAACGATCGGCCGGCCTTGCTGTCTGACTACTGACTGAGGCTTGACCCCGCAAAACCATTAGAATCGATTGGTATGGTTAACCTGTTGTGCAACCATCTGCTGTGCATAAATCAGATAACATATTTAGGTGATTGCTTCGTCATACGGTTAACGTTTAAGAGAAACTGATTGCATCGATTGATATTGATTTGTCAATCGAATCTGTCTAACTCTCCATCGACCGCTGTATTATATTCATCTGATTCCAACCGTGATTCCGACCATGATTAAATGATTGTGATTAAAAATTCCGAGCAGCAGTCGATATGAGAGGTCGGTTAAATGAGCGGCTATTAATTTTGCGCGGACGCATGGGTGGACGTGAAGACGGCTTAGCTTCCTTATATGTGCATATATAGCTAGCAAAAGAGCATGGAAACTTTCAGTGCCGCTCACTCAATTTTTGTAGCAGAAGAAGTTTGCAAAAATATAGAAAAGATCAAATTTATCCCGTTGGTTAATACTGAATATTGATTACACATTCTCAAGCAGAGGTAGTGAGAACATATTTTTTGCGAAAAAAACTGCGAAAAATCTCGCGATACCAGGGAGTGCAGTTATCGCAAAAATCAGTTGAACCTCTAGTGACTATTTCTGATCAGTTTCGAATTTTTTATTATTTTTTCATAACATGTTGCTAATGGCAGTTTTCATAATAACTACACTTTCTGATTCATTATTTTTTAGTTGCTCACAATTCGTTAAACAGAAGTGGCTCCCACGGAAGGTATTGCAGTTTTTCCTTAACAATCTCGGTGAACAATTTGTGGCTATGGATAGGACACTTCCAAGACTCGATTAAAAATCACTCGTTGTTCCAGAAATAGAATGAATGAAATTACCTCTCACGAGCGTAATAGGTACGAGGCTTTTCTATTTCAAACCGCCCACTCTGATGCCACTCGGACCTCTACATATACCTTTTTCACGTCAAATTAGACCCTCTTCTAGACAAATTTGATGCTTCTGAAATCATAGTGAACATTTTCCAAGTCGAAACGAACTTCTTACAGACTCTCAAAAGTTGATGAAATATTTTTTTTGTGTTCAAGGAAAGTTCGATATAACTCTCACGCAATTTTGTAGTTCGGCTGCCCGAATGGGCGTAATAATTTTATAAACATTTTACATTCTACAAAAAACACTAGACATTAGAAAATTTGTTTTAAAGCGTAACAAGGCGGTAATCAATTAGTAAATTAAAACACGAGGTCACGCCATACACTGAAGAGCTCGTCGCTCTATTTGTTCAATTGATAGTGTAATTGCTGCCTATCTAAGGCATCAAAGTGAGTATATGTGCGTTTTTACTATTGTTTTTGCTGTATCGCCGATGGGCGTGAAATTCAATGCGAATAGAAATTTAGAAATGCGAACAGAAAGAATAGAAATATCAATCAAATAAAATTCATAGTAGTTCTTCCTTGGACTCTAGGCGAGGTTGGTTTATAAGGCCTACGCTTCGGCGGGATTGCCTTCTTCAGAGCCCGAAAGGAAACAAACCTAAGTGTGACCACTCCACCAAATGTCTCCTCAATCCTACTGGATTTTGAGATCAATTAGACATAAACAAGAAGAGTAGGAGACAGCAGTCGACCTCACTTAGCACGAATCGCCAGGCGATCCTTGGTTAGGTGAGGTCGATTACTGTCTTCTTCTCATCTTATATACGTCCAATTGGTCTCAAAATCCAGTAGGATTGGGGAGACGTTTGGTCGAGTGGTCACACTTAGATTTGCTTTCTTTCGGGCTCTGAAGAAGGCAATCCCGCCGAAACGTAAGCCTAATAAACGCTGTTACCAACTTCGCCTAGAGTTCAAGGAAGAACTGCTACGAATTCAACATCATTACGAGGTTCATAGAAAGTCGGGCATGGCAACTAATCAAATAAAAGTCGTGGCCTCTTGAACGAGTGCATGGCGCGACCCCTTTTTGGCACTAGAAAATAGCTGCCTTCATGCTATTTAATAGTTCACTAAAATAGTTTTTTCGAGATAAAATAATAAATAAATGTGGAACTCTAGGCAAGCAAAAATTTTGCCATCAATCGAATAAAAGCGCAACGTTTTGGACGAAGTCATGGTGCAATCTCTTGTTTTAGCAATAGAGATTGCCGCCCTCCTGTTTTTAGAGCAAGCTTTAAACCATTATTTTTCCTCAAAAAATCATAACTTTCAAGATTTTATTGACTTTTATTATATGTATTGAGGTTATTCATTCTAGGGCTGTGTTGTCTGAATAATCAATATATGCGCAAAGATAGCTTGGAAGACAACTCCATCCAACTGAGCATTAAAACGTCAGGTCTGAAGACTCATTTCTACAGCCATAAAAGGATAAAAGACGGCGTTAGTCAACCCTTTTTCGAATGCGCCACGTATTTATTTATTTATTTATTTATTCAAGGCGTAGACATGAGTCCACGCCTTGAAAAGAAAAGAACTGAAAAGAACTGAAAAGAACTGAACAAGACAACTAAAATACGTGAACAACTCAATTAAGTATCAATTCTTGTGCAAGGTTATTAACACATCTCATATGACACAGCATTGAAATATTTGTCAAGCAAGATACGTTTTTCAGGTACGTGCAGACAGACTCGCCAGATCATCGTACCTATCAAGCAGCAAATTAAAATCCTTCAAGATCCTCTACGTTAAGAAGTCTGACCTAACTCGCGTCCTTGCTATGGAGGTTCGAAGTTTGAGCTTCCCCCTTATGGATCTAGTCAGCGTTCCATCCAAAAATTCTTGTGCGTTAATGGAAAGCTTGTTGGCAAGGATTTTGTACATCATGAGAAGGTCAGCGGTTTTTCTTCTCGTCCTCAGTGACGAAAGACAAAAAAAACAGATCGTTGAGGGCCACGAGGTATTAGGCTGTAGTTCATATTCTATTCTTTCTACTATATTCTACAGTATTCTACTTCTACGGGAAGTCTTGGATACAAATGAAACGCGTATTTGGACGCAATAACTTGCGGAGGCCAGTTGATGTTTTCCATGCCTCGATTATCTCTGCCTCTCCCCCGAACCTTGGTCCCTATGCACTGCCTCCTGAACCACTCAAGGCAGCACAAATCGGGGCGGATATCTGTCGTGTCGTAGTGCTTCCAGCTGATTCCGTTCAAAGACAAGTTGCCTTCTTCGTTGTACTAATTGCTAATTAGATTAGATTGCTAATCTAAGCGGCAGCAAGGATATCCTGTCCTGAGCTTCTGGCAGAGCTAGCGACAGCAACGGATTTTTTTAGCGCCCACACTTTGACTTCTGATGTTCTTAACTTTTGTTGGAAAATTCGTTGATTATATGTGGTTAAGCAGCACCGGTAGTGTAAGGCATAGCATCGCTGCCCGAAAAGCAGAAGGTGCGAGTTCGAGTCCTACCTGGCACACGAGTTTCAATCGCAACAAAACATGCAGCTCAGATCAGCAATCTAATCGGCCTTTAGCTCCACGGAAAAGGCAACTGTTCTTTGAACGGAAGCAGCTGGAAGCACTACGACACGACAGATATCCGCCGCGATTTGTGTTGCCTTGAGTGGTTCAGGAGTGCAGCGTGTAGGGAACTAGGCTGTAATAACACATAGCCTCTACTTCGGTCGTTCCAGGCTTCAACAAATGTGTGAAAAGATTCTTTGCTTTAGTAAATATTGTGTATTCAACTCAACTAAATAAACAAATAAATAAATGGTATATGTTGCGTAGGTGAGCAGCATTGATAGATGCGAACGCCTAAACCAATCAGACCGCATGGAATGGGCATGCCATTCAGAGAGGGCATATACAGTTGGTACCCTTATGGGCTGGCATGCGTTGCCCTGTGCTCTGTTTGGTTACAATTTGCTGACGTGCTCCCACCTACCAATGCTGCTCACCTACGCGACATGTACCAAATTAATAAACTCAAGTCTTACAAGGAAAGCACCTACTAGTGCAAATAAATAAATAAGGAAAGGTTCTCAACTCAAGGTGGACTTTTGCGATCTATTTTAACTGGATGTGGAGTCGTGTGAGCGGAGTCCAGGTTTACAGTTAGTTTTTGCTGAACGCTTTTCCAAACACCGGAAAAAGAGATGTAAAAACGTGTGCGCAACACTCTCATCCTCTACGACACCTCACGAGATGTGCGTCGGTGGCGCAGTCGGTACAAGTATCGCCTTGTAGGAGCACACCGGCGAGCTTTTCAGCTCGAGTACGAGTGCTGCCAATATTTTTGCACGTTTTAGTTTGTTGCTATCACGCTTTCTCACAGGAGTCAATTTTAGGCCATCAACGCTTACAACAAACCAGGGCTGTCTATCTGCGTCTTCGTATGTGCTTGTATTTCAGCGATGCGCATCGGCACCATCTCATTTCTCTGGAAATAAAAGGTCTTATTGTTCTTCCCTTTTTGTCAACCGTTATGGTACAAAACTATGAAACAAGTGTAACACAGCGCGTGGTACACCAACAGCATCTCACAAAAGCCAGTGAGGAACAATCCTCTTTGGCAAGTAATGACCGCTTCTTGGGTATAGAGAAGGGTCCCGGGTGAACATCGACGTAACCAACTGCCACACCCGAAAAAAAAAACTTGCGTGTATGAAGGCGCAAATAGACAGCCTTGGTTCATTGTAAGCACTGAAGGCCTAAAATTGACTCCTGTGGTCATAAGAGAGCGCAATAACAACAAACAAATATGTGCAAAAATATTGGCAGTACAGTTATGGCCGTATCTTTTGATCAAATCCCGAAAAAGCCGCTTTTTCCCAGCTTTTGCGTATTTTTGATATAACTCGCCTAAAATTCATTAGTTTCAAAAACGAACGATATATTTGAGCTCAGGAGCTCAAGCTCTATCGTATGGTATACATTGTTTATATGAAGCTAAATTCGTCTCTTCGAGATCTACACAAGCATTTGTACAACTTCGCCAGACCACCGCGTTTTCGCAGTGGGTGGTCAAAAATGACTGGGGCAGACCTTTTACGATTGGAGAAGCTTATATTCCAGGACTTGCATGTTCTCGGAGTATATCAAACATGGCGTAAAGTGTTCCGTCATGCCAATCCACTGAGAGTGCGTCGTACACTATGCATATAGGATCAACCTATCAATCGGGGGGGGGGGGGGGGGGGCAGTTTGTAGTGTGAGCGTTTAGGGAGTTTTATGAGAATTTCTCAGCCGCCCTACTGAGGAGTTGCTCTAAGGCTGTCCAGTTAGCCTTTGGAGTGCGCTGTGCACTATGCATGTAGGATGGAACCTATCAATCGAGAGGGGGAGGGGACAGCTTGTAGCGTGAGCGTTTGGGGAGTTTTATCACAAATTTGCGGTTGGCCTACTTAGGAATTGCTGTACTCTGTTCCGGCGAGACCTAAGAGTGCGCCATAAACAATGTATATAGGATCGGACCTATCAATCGAGTAGACGCAATAGGGTGTAGAGTGGGCGATTGGGGAGTTTATGAAAAATTCTCAGCCGCCCTAGTTAGGAATTGCTCAACACAGTCCAGCTAGCCTTTCGAGTGCATCGTGAACAGTGCATTTAGAATCGAACCTATCAATCGAGTGGGCGTGACAGCTCGAAAATTGCACGCGCGGGCGTGTTCGGAGCGCAATAACTCTGTCGAGATCGAATCGTTCCGGCTGCGGCTCGTGGGTTTCGTAGGCAGCAGGTAGCTTTAGTAGTCCGCAGAAGTACAGCGTTGTAGCTTCTAAAGAGGCGAAATTATAGCGGTGTGAAAATGCATGTGAAAAAATGCTTGTGTGGCCTAATTTTTTCCCGATTTCAGTCGATCACTGCGGGAAGACGCGATGAGCCAACAGCCCACAAGCGCGTAGGAGAGCAGAATACTGAAGGCACTTTGCGACGGCGTGCTCAAAACTCCCCTGCTGCCTAAGCTGCTTCGGCCCCATCTGACATTTTAGAGCGGTGGAGGGCAGCGGTGAAGTTCCCAGCGCTCTTTCTCGTCCACATTTGAGTTTTCAGCACTCGCAGTGGTAACATTCTGTTCAGCTCGAAAAGCTCTACCGAACGGTACCAATCTGTCTAATTCTGAGAAAATTGATTTTTTGACAATTTCGCATCGAAGACGAGGGCACTCCAGGGGCCGACCATCAAAGTTACTGCAGTAACTTTGATGACTCCGGCCCCAGGCCGCTGCAGAGGGGCGATGACGTCATCGAAAACTGATTTTTCCGAACCGGCCCACGTTTGCTACCATTCGATAGAGTTTTTTCATGCTGAATTGAATAGTTGGCTAAGAGTAGCGAAAACGGTAATCTGGACCATTAAGAGCGCGGAGAACATCGACCGTTATTGTTCTAAATTTCACACGCGGGCGTGTTCTGAGCGCGATAACTCTGTAAATTGTGAACCTTTCCGGTTGCAGCTTGTGTGTTTTGTAGGAAGCAAAAAGTTCTAGTAGTTTGCTAAAACACAGTAATGTAGCTTATGATTGGACAAAGCTACAGCGCTGCGAAAATGCAGGTTAGCCTTGTGTGACACGATTTTTTCCAATTACAGTCGACCATTGCGGAAAGACGCAGAGAGCTAACGGCCTACAAATGCGCCAGCTAGCAGAACGCTAAAGGTACTTTCAGGTGACATGCCTACAACTCCCTAGCTTAGTAAATTGCCTTAGTCCCAGCTGCCATTTTAGGGTGCGGGCTTAGCGGATAAAGTTTCCTGCGCTTTTACTCGCCCAGATCATAGTTTTTCCGAAACTCAAAAACACCGTTCAATTCAGCACGAAAAGCTCTATCGAATGTTACCAAAATTGGGCCGGTTCGGAAAAATCAATTTTGATTGACGTCATCATCCCTCTGCCGCGGCCTGGAGTGCCCTCGTCTTCGATGCGAAATTGTCAAAAAATCAATTTTCTCAGAATTAGACAGATTGGTACCGTTCGATAGAGCTTTTCGAGCTGAACAGAATGTTACCACTGCGAGTGCTGAAAACTCAAATGTGGACGAGAAAGAGCGCTGGAAACTTCACCGCTGCCCTCCACCGCTCTAAAATGTCAGATGGGCCGAAGCAGCTTAGGCAGCAGGGGAGTTTTGAGCACGCCGTCGCAAAGTGCCTTCAGTATTCTGCTCTCCTACGCGCTTGTGGGCTGTTGGCTCATCGCGTCTTCCCGCAGTGATCGACTGAAATCGGGAAAAAATTAGGCCACACAAGCCTCACATGCATTTTCACACCGCTATAATTTCGCCTCTTTAGAAGCTACAACGCTGTACTTCTGCGGACTACTAAAGCTACCTGCTCCCTACGAAACCCACGAGCCGCAGCCGGAACGATTCGATCTCGACAGAGTTATTGCGCTCCGAACATGCCCGCGCGTGAATTTGCGAGCTGTTGCGCCCACTCGATTGATAGCTTCGATTCTATATGCACTGCTCACGACGCACTCCAAAGGCTAGCTGGACTGTGTTAGAGCAATTCCTAACTAGAGCGTCTAAGAATTGCTCATAAAACTCTCCAATCGCCCACTCTACACCCAGTTGCGTCCACTCGATTGATAGGTTCCATCCTATATACATTGTTCACGGCGCACTCCTAGATCTCGCCGGAACAGAGTACAGCAATTCCTGAGTAGGCCGGCTGCAAATTTGTGATAAAACTCCCCAAACCCTCACTCTACAAGCTGTCACCCCTCTCGATAGATAGGTTTGATCCTATATACATTGTTCACGGCGCATCCAAAGGCTTGCTGGACAGTCTTAGGGGGAAGGGGCAATTCCTGAGTAGAGCGGCTAGGAATTTCTGATAAAAGTCCCCAAACGCGCACTCTACAACCTGTCGCGCACTCGATTGATAGGTCCGATCCTGTATGCATTGCTCACGGTGTACTCTCGAGGGATTCCTGGCATGTCAGAGCACTTCACGCCATGCTTGAGACACTCCGAGAACATGCAAGTCTCGGAAAATAAGCTTCTCCAATCGCAAGGAGCCCGGTAAAGTCATTTTTGCCCATCCACTGCGAAAATGCGGTAATCTGGCGAAGTTGTACAAATGCTTGTGTAGATCTCGAAGAGACGAATCGTACGGTACCAACCGTTTCCCAAAAAACATAAAACTGAAGGAGTTATGAGCATGCAACGGTTTTCGACGAGTTGCTATCGACAACTCGTCCGCAGCCGCCCTTCGCAATAGAGCACGATTTTGAACGAAGAACTAACCTTTGAAAAAAATTCGGTTGAACTTTGAAGTTTTGGCAATTTTTTTAACGATATCTGATAGAGCCTGAACTGCTGAACTCAAAAATGTGCTTGCTTTGGCAATTGGTTAACATTGAAGGAAGTTATTTCGAAAAGCCGGAAAAGCCGGGAAAATGCGGCTTTTTCGGCATTTTTGGAAAGGCTACGGCCACAACTGTATGGAGATTCGAACTCAAAACGCGACCGGTGTGCTCCTACGAGGCGGCACTCTTATCGACCGTGCCACCGAGGCACATCTCGTAGGGTGTCCTTGGGGTTGATAAATGTTGCGCACGCGTTTTTACACCTCTTTTTGAAGTCTTTACACAAACGTTCTGCAAAAACTAACTGTAATTAACGCTCTCACGGCCCTACTTCCTATCGAAATAGCATCGCGAAAGTTCACTTTCACTTGGGATCCTTTGCTTTTAGGTATTTGGGAAAATATGTATACAGGCGAGGCGGTTTTTTTTTGCCAGCCGGAAGAGGGTTCTGAAAATCTAGTATAATAAATAAACTGAATTTCAAATTAAAAGTTTTCAAATACTGCAGCTACCTAAACATCAGTTTTTTAATGGCCTAAACATCTGGGTGGGTGGGGGAGCTCATTGTTGAGAAGACCTTTACCCAACGGGAGGTTTCCCTCTCAACAAAACCGAGCTGTCAGGTTCGCTGCAGCTTCAAGTGCGTCTCCATCTATTAGAGAAGTGCAGCTGGCGCTGATCCTAATACGGCACAGGGGGCAAAGGTTTTAAGCCGCCGCTGTGTATTAAGCATAGCCTCATTTTTTACCGTGCCCATTTACTCTCCGTGCAGTTTGTCCGCCTTGCAGGAATCATTCATATTCGACAGCTTATCATCAGAGACTCTTCAGCTCTTCAGCTTCTATCGTCGTCAGTACCTCATGAATCTGTAGTTTTCGGAAGCTTCTGCAGATGTAAGAGTCTTTTGGGCTTTTTCTATTACTATGTAATAAAGCAGCGTGTAGCGCATTCGGAGGAGATGCCGGCTTTCACGTACTCCCATATACAGGTTCTTGGTTCGGATTTCCCGCCCAGGTCATCCAAGTCTTTCCTCCTTCCGGGTCGGCGAATTGGTACCAGACATTACTAACAAGTCGAAAGTGTAAAAGCATAAATAAAAGTCAAAATAAGGGATTGCGCCATGTACTTGTCCAAGTCGTCTCGATTCTTATCCGATTGATGGCAAAATTGCTGTTTGCATGGAGTTTCACACCTGTAAACGTTACACCAAAAGCATTTGTGAAGAACACACATATTCTCACTTTGATGCTTCATGTAAGCAGCATTTACACTATCAATAAAATGGAAGACGCGGAGAACTTTTTGAGTGCATGGCGCAGTCTAGTTTTTTTAAAATGTACTAATTAAATGCTGCCTTGTTCCGCTTTAAAACAGAGTTTAATTTGTTACAGGCACAGGTGTGAACTCTATGCGAACAGAAAATTCGCTATCAGTCAAATAAAAATCGTGACGTTTTGAATGAGCGCATGGCGCAACCTCTTTTTGGCACTAGAACATAACCGTCCTTTTGCTTTTTAATAATTGAGTAAAATGGTTTTTTGAGATGAAATAATAAATAAATGTGGAACCCTAGGCAAGCAGAAATTTTGCAATCAGTGTAAAAAGGACAAAACAAAAGCCATACACCTGCTTCATAGTATTTTGGATAAAAATTGATTTGTTCATCGACTGGCTACTGCAATTGTATGACCAAATACGCATTCAAATCGCCTCCACGAAATCCCGTAGAAGTAGAATGCGTGGCGCATCCCAAAAGGGATTGAATAACGCCATTCTGTAACGTTCATGCTTTATTGGCAAAAGAACTATTCCCTCCATTGATTCCCTTGTCTGTACGTCTACCTTTACATGCATCCGCTGCCCTTGATAGGACATCACCTCTCGATCGGCATTCCAATCAATATCGATCAATATGGGTCAATTTTGTTGAGAATTCCATACATAGTGTTTGTATCGGCGCTAATTTGAGTGAGTGGTCGTTTTCATATAATAAGGCAATAGATTCTTAAAATAAGAGTTATCTAAAATGACAAAATCAATTCCAATTTTTGTCTTTTGTTCCGTTTTTGCCTAAGGACATCAGTACACAAGAAAGTGTCAAATGTCGACGTTATTCAGTCCTATAGTGGGATGTGTAATCCGTGTATTCTACTTCAGCGGAATATCATGGCAGAAATGATTTTTCTATACACTCACTGGCCGTGGCAAGCCTATGGATAAAGCAATACTTTATTTATTTATTTATTTGTTTATTCATTGCGCTCAGAGGTGCGCTTTACAGTTGAATGAAACAAACTTATAAAGGATTAAAATATTTTTCGATCCTAGTTCTTTAAATAGTATTATAAAAGAAGGTTCAACTGAAAGAAAAAAGTTTTAGCAGAGCAAGCTCATTATTACCAGAGGCAAAATGGATGAAGCATTGTGAATGCGAAAATTATTTCGGTGCATATATGATTGATGTATACTTCTCCGATGCCCTAAAATTATTGATATATGCTTCTGATAATAATTTTTTGATTACTTTTTTTCCAAAGAAGTCTAGTGCTACATATAAACCCCGGAGAGATGGAAAACTTATCTTTAGTTGGCCTGGGCGGGACTCGAGCCAAGAACCTAGATTCGGGCTGCACGTGAAAGCGGACGCCTTCTGCATACAACTGCGTTGCTTCTGCACATTTCGAGACAAATTCTATATACATAGATAGCACTGGTCTCAGTAGAAATGATATGTTTCATCAGGAATGCTTACTTCATCCTATGAGATCCTGCGCCCATCAGAAGCGTTTACTTCCTCTATGTGAACCTAGGCCGCGTAGTAGCGCAGTGGAGTGGAAGCTCCGACTGCCGTGTCCACTCTTACCCGAGGCTCTGAGTTCGTGCCTCACCTAGGTAATCAGGCCTTGTATCCCACATAGTAGGTGACATGGGATCATGCTTCTCTTGAAAGTGTCAAGCATTGACTTGTCCATCGGCACGCTAAGTGAGGGCCAAACAAGCTTTCATTTTGCCTTCGTGATATCTTGTAGAAGTAAAATGCTTGGCGCATCCCAGCAGGGTCTGATTAACGCCGTCATTCGTCCTTATCGGTTACGTAGCGAATCGAAAGGGAGGGGGCAATTCCACACCAGGCCTAGTCGGGCACTCATATCGCCTTGACACTGAGCTCCGGCTCTGTCGCGGCCGCTAGTGCTCGTCCTCTGGACTTCAGATGGCACCGCGTGGATAACTTGGAGTTGAACAGTGGATATGGAACATGTGGTCCTTTCTAACGGCTAGTACTCAAGGCAAACCTCTATGTGATCCTTTTCAAGAAGCATCTTTTCCAATCTTCCCCTCCTTCAGCCATAGTGCTGCTCTGGAAACCCTATGAGAAGTCACGAGTATTCCTCATACTTTGCACTTTTGACTACTGATATCAAGAGTGGATTCAGATGAAAGACCGGCATGTAATAGCTATGCGACAGCGACAGATGCTAGGTAAGTACTCGTAATCACCGCCGTCGACGTCTCTATTAACATCATCACGGCTGCAATATTCTATAGTACGTGAGCACTGCAATACCTGACTTGAGCGGCACTTACAGGAATAAGTTGATAATGGGATTCAGTACTACTTCAGTAATTAGTCCTGTACCCTCACGCAGCCTTCTCTTCCATTTTTGCAGCAGAAAAAGTGTAGTCTGTTGGTGCACGGAGCATTTTAATAGGCTGAAGTAGCAGTGCATGTCGTCGGGTAAGGTGCATGATGTACAGATGAGTATGTAGGTTCTGTGACTGCGGATTTTACACTTTAATCTGCGTCTATGCCATCACTTATACGTTATTTAGTGATCGGATTTGGGTTCCATTCGCGACCGCGTTTTCCCTATCTAGAACTCAGTTCGAAGACTTCGACGTAACACAGTCGGAAAAAGCGTCGGTTGCTGGTACGAGTCTCGTCCAGAACAACCAAGCCTTCCATCCTACAGCGTCGGTGAATTGGTGGCAGCTTTGTCTGCAGAGGATAAAGCACTGATTTTGTTCATCTGCTGGCCACCGCAAGTCACAATATTGGCCAAATTTCAAGATGTCTTCACGAGATACAGCAGAAGTAGAATGCACGGCGCATCCCAAAAAGATTCTTTACTGCAGCACTATGCATTCCTGATAGAATGACCTACTTGGTATGCCCAAATATGTGTTACTGCCTTGTTAATGCGCAGTTTGCTAGAGGTGACGCCAGCAACGTCACGATTCCGCCCTCTAGCGTGCCAGAGTGGCCCAGCTTACCACATTACGAGTCATCCTTGGTGACTCTGAACTAGTATGTTCTGCAGCTGCGTACGTTAGTACGCTTTGCTTCATACTACGTCGGCACTATAGTTGTGATTACGAGAAATTTGATCGAACTAAGGAAAAATTCGAATTTTTTCGAACGAATG